>JAGKTI010009785.1:0-30064 GCA_018397915.1 Birgus latro
CTCCTGTCCTCACATTGTACATATACTATATACTTTGATATAAAGGACTTCAAGTGTTGTGATGGCTGGCTGTGGAGGATCAGGAGGCACCATGGCATTGTTAATAAGTACATAACTGGAGAGACGCTCAGCACTGATACTGATCCCGTGGATTTGTTCGTCCAGCATCTTCGGAAGCTGATGGAGGAGAAGCGTCTGCATGAGTTTCAATCTACAGTGCAGATGAGACTGGGCTCTTCTGGTGTGCTCTTCCTCAAAACACCCAGGCTTCCAAAGATACAAGCACCACTCCAGGACATAAAGCAATGAAGGAGTGTATTTCTGTTCTGGCCTGTGGCAATGCTGATGGTTCTCGTTGCCTACAGCCAATCACAGTAAGTGTGAGTAAGAGTAAATGATCCAGGTCACTCAGGGACATCACGATCAAGCTTCCTGTGGGGTACTATGAGAACAAGTCTGCCTGGTTTACCCAGGATATCATTAACGACTGGTTCCACCACAAATTTGACCCTTCCATGAGGCAGCACCAAAAAAGAGTATGGCATCAGTCCTAAGGAAATGAAGACAGTGCTGCTGTTGGACAATGCATCAACTCAAACTTTCTCTGGCAAACTCTGCAGCAAGGATGGAGGAATCAAGGCTTTGTTCCTGCCAGCCAACACTAATGACCTTATCCAGGCCACTGACCAGGGAGTCATACTGAGTGTCAAGAGGGACTACAGACACCTCTACCTGCAACAATGCCTTATTGTGACTGAGGATGGCATAGACCAGATGAATCAGGATAACCATAAAACACCAGAGGCAAGAAAATCCTGCACAGTTTCAAGATATACACCATAATGGACACCATCTTCACCTGGGCCAAAGCATGGAAAAAAGTGAATGTGCCACTTGCCACACTTAAGAATGGGTGGTGCAGACTCCTCAGAATCCTCAAGACTCCAGCACCACTGCATGGTCTTAGGGGGTTGGATGGCAGAAATGTTGGCAGCTGCAGGGCAGGGGAACCATGCTGAGGAAGAGCTGCAAGAGTGGCTGGATGAGGATGTTGGTGTGCCTGCGTATCATCACCAGATGGAAGAGGAGATTGTGGCAGAACTACAGGAAGACAAGAAACCAGCAAAAGAGGAAGGCGGAGGTAGAGGCACCTAGACCATCTCTTGCTACTGGCACTGATGCTGCAGACAATCCTGACCATCATAGACAAAGTTGGAGGACTTCTGGCTCAACATTATGAAGTCATGCAATTCATCAGGATGAAATTAATGCAACAGCCAAGGAAGATCCAACTAAAATTTCCCAGTTTTTTAAGCATGTGCCCTCTCCTGCTGCCAAGAGGCTCTGTACAGAGACCTCCAATGTGTCTGTCGCGTCATCATCGTCAGCCAGCCTCCACAAAGCCTCAGGATCCAGCATTACAGTCTTCAGGGCCCCAACCCCAGCACCTCAGGACTCACTGTACCAGATGTGATACCAGAGCCACCAGAAGACATCTTTCCCGACAGTGACATAAATGACAGTTAACTCAGTGTACAGCCTAAAAGAGGAGTAGCAGTACGAACAGTGTACATCCAAATATATAGGTCTATCTATCTATCTATCTATCTATTGCCAGACGCCTCAATCCCGAACGGGTTGGCCACAAACAAATCGCCTCCATGTCACTCTGTCCCCTGCCATTTCACTACCACGCTCCCAACTCACACCCACCTCTCTCATATACCTCTCCACTCGCTCATCGCTCATTTTTGAAGGCTCCAACATGCTTGCATGTGTCGGCCTTGGTCACCTAATGGCGGCTCTCCATGCTGCTCGATCTCTGGCAGCCTCCCTATTCAGTCCCTTAACCCTTAAGTCACATTTAATGACCTCATCCCATGTCTTTCTCGGTCTACCCCTCCCAACCCCTCCCCCAATATTAACACCTCTCACCCTCTGTACCCAATTATCCTCCCCCATCCTCTCCACATGTCCAAACCACCTCAGCCTGCCTCTCCTCATCACAACACCAATACACTCCAGTCCCATCCTACCTCTCAACTCTTCTATCGTAAGCCCAGCCCCCCCAGGCCTTGCACGCAGGGACGCACTGCACATCCACCTAATCATTGTCATTTCTGTACGTTTGAACCTGCGAATATCTTCTTCCTTTACTGCCCAGGTCTCACTACCATACAGCATCACACTCCTAACACATGCTGCATACAAAGACCCCTTAGCACGTAAGGAAAGTCCTCTCAATGTCAGGAGAGGCAACAGCTCCCTGAACTTCTTCCAACCACTTCTCACTCTAGCAACCGAGCTAACTCCAGCCCCACCTCCGGCACCTAACATGTCTCCCAAATAACAAAACTCCTCCACACACTCAAGAGACTCACCTGCAAGTTCAACCCTCTCACGCCTAACAATCTCCTCCTGCTCTCCCCGACACACCGCACACATGAAATCAGCATTATCTCGCAGTCTACCTCTAATACCACTACATCTCTTGTGCACCCACTTATCACAAACACTGCACAAGATGGAATTACTTCCCACACCCATGTGGCAAACTGCACATGGCCACTCTCCCTCTCCTCTGATTGTACCGCCACCAACCCTAGATATCATCACTTTTGTTTTATCTGCATTTACCCTTAAGCCCTTGTGCCCCATACCATCTCTCCACTTCTTAAATCTTTCCTCAGCCTCCCCTTCATTCTCAGCAATCAGCACCAAATCATCAGCATACAACATCTCCCATGGGAGTCCCTCTCTGAAGTCACGTGAGAGGGCTTCAAGCACCATGATAAACAACAAGGGACTCAAAACTGACCCCTGATGCACACCAACATTCACGGGAAACTCATCACTCAAAGCTCCATTCACCCTTACCTGAGTGTGAGCACCCACGTACATGGCCATAACCACCCTAACCAGCCACTCTTCCAACCCTAGCTTTCTCATTGCCCACTTCACCACCTCTCTAGGGACTCTGTCAAAGGCCTTTTCCAAATCAACAAAAACAAAATACAATTCCCTTTTCTTGCCAATATATTTTTCCTGAAGCTGTCGAACAATGAATATGGCATCAGTGGTCCCCCTGCCTGGCATAAACCCAAACTGCATCTCATTGATATTCACTCTTTCTCTAATCATACCTTCTAGAACTCTCTCCATTACTTTCATTATCTGATCTAAGAGCTTTATACCTCTGTAATTTCCCCTTTCCAGGGCATCACCCTTCCCTTTGTACACATTTACAATTACACTCTTCAGCCAATCATCTGGGACAACACACTCATATATAATCCTATTTATCAGGTCAGTGACTAACCTCACCCCAATATCTCCTGAGGCCTTCAACATTTCGGCAGTCAACCCAGACACACCTGCCAATGCACATATGTTTTCTACCCTTTCTACTCCATCCTAGACTGAAATTGCCCTCTCTACCCACTGCGAATGTTCAGTTGTAATAACAGACTACAGTAACACTGTACATGCCATGAAGAAGTGCTATGACAAGGATGTGAAGTAAGCTGCAAAAAGGCACAATAATGGGCCAAGTTAGTATAAAATGGGTATAGTTTTCATTTTTCATACTAGAATATGCTACTGTACTCAGTTATTTACAAACATGTGCTTGAAATCCCACCTCAGGGGAGGACCCTTGGAAATAATGAACTATCAGTTTTAACTGTTCCTCTGAACTGTCTGCTTGCATCCCTCCACCTCTATGATGGGCATGTAGCACCAGTCTAGCAACAAACTCTCATCCCTTTTCTGTCCAACTCTCTAATGCAAGAGTTAACCGTTACTCCCAGTCCTTCATTTATGCAACAGGTCATCTCTGGAGCTGCCTTCCTTTGTCTGTATTTCCCACTTCCTGATCTCCAATCTTTCAAACGCAGTGTGTCCAGGCATCTCGAAATGAACGGATCTTGAATTTGGCTCCCTTTTGTATTGTTTTTGTTTTTTCTTGGAAGTAACAGCTTGTGGGCCCATGGCCTTTGGTTCCTTCTTCCTTGCCATAAAAAAAAAAAAAATCCCTCAATTAGTCAGTTATAGCGAGGGTCTACATACCATTTCATTTATAAGGCTCAAACATGCTTTCATGTGTCAGCCTTGGTCACCTGCTGGCAGCTCTCCATGCTGCTCAATCTCTGGCAGCCTCCCTATTCAGTCCCTTATCCCTGAGGTCACACTCTGTGACATCATCCCAGGTCTTTTTGGTCTGCCGCTCGCAACCCTACCCACGACATTCACAATTCTCACCTTCCGCATCCAAATGTCATCTTTCATTCTCTCAACATCCCCAAACCATCTCAATCTACCCTTTCTCATCACAACACCAATACATCAAGTTCCATCTTCTCAACTCTTCAACTGCAATCCTAGCCCCACCATGCCTCACATTCAAGGACACACTGCACATCCATCTAATTATTGTCACTTCTGAAGATTTGAGTCTATGAATACCCTCTTCCTTTACTGCTTCATATATCCAAACCAGGCTGCATCTTCTCTCTATCTATCTATTGCCAGACATCTCATTCCTGTACAGTGTGGCCACAAACAAATCGCCTCCAGATCGCTCTGTCCTCCGCCATTTCACTGCCCTGCTCCCAGCTCACACCCCACTCTCTCATGTACCTCTCCACTCTATCCCTCCAACTCATCCTCAGTCTCCCCCTCCCTCTCCCCCCCTCTACCTCACTCACATACACTCTCCTCATCAGTCTCTAACTCTCCATCCTCTCCACATACCCAAACCACCTCAGTGTGTTTCTCTTAATGCTTCCTATTCCACACCACAATGCTCCTTCACTTCCTCATTTGTCAGTCTGTCTCTCCATGTGACTCCATAGGCTCCTCTCAAATAACTCATTTCCACTGCTCTCACTCTTGACTTCTGTCCCTCCAAAAGGGTCCAAGCTTCACTTCCATATGTTACAGTTGGTATCACAATACTGTCATGAAGCAGCTTTTTCACTTCCAGCCTCACTTCCCTGTTTCTTATCACTGCTTTCAACGAACCAGCAACCTTTCTTTCCTGCTGCACCCTTTCAAGCACTTCACCCTCCAGACTTCCATTCTCACTCATCACACTACCCAAGTACTTAAATGCACTCACATTTTCCATATCCTCCCCATCCAGTCTCACTGTACATTCACTGACTTCACTTCTCTCAAAGACCATCACTTTACCCTTCTCTACATTCACCTTTAGATTCCGTTTCTTACACACTCTCCCAAACTCTTCTACCAAGCCTTGCAGCTCCCCTTTGCCTTCACTCAACAACACAGTATCACCTGCAAACAATAGTACAGGAAGTTTCCAAACACTGCCCTCTCTCACTAGGGCCGCTCCAGCATCCACTGCCCGACCTTGTATCTTTTTTATAACCCCATCCATATACAGACTGAACAACCATGGAAACATGACACATCCTTGTTTCAATCCAACCTTCAAATGGAAAAATTCACTCAGTCTGCCATCCACACACAATGCAGCCATAGCACCTTCATACATACTTGAAATATGAACAGTAAAGGCGGAAATATATGAGATGGCAGGGCATTCCGGCCATAAAGGCACAACAGCCGCCCGGCAACCGACGACATCAACACCCCCAGCCGAGGAGGAACCAACGGGGAGGTACGGCGAGCACAAAGCGGTTCCGGGCAGGACCGGTCTACCTGTCCGACTCCCTGGTGCCCCTCTCACTCCCAACTGACACCGTGCCAGGTAGGCAGTAAGAGCCACCTAGGCCCTGGTGAAGATCACCCTCGTCAGGTAAGGGGCGGGATTGTCTCGGCAATCCCGAGCAACGCTGCGACACAGGCCACCATCCGTGTCGGGTCTGAGGCAGAGCAGGCCACCGTCCGCTTCTTAGTTGCCACCCCATGCAGGGCCACCTGTGTCAGGTTTGAGGCAAAGCCAGCCACCGTCCACTCCTCTCTTGCAGTCTCCCCCTAGGGCAGTGCCGCGACTCAGGCCACCATCCATATCGGGTACGAGGCAGAGCAGGCCACCATCTGCCCCTCTGCTGCCTCCTCCTGTAGGACCGTGATACAGGCCACCATCCATGTCGGGCACGAAGCAGAGTCGGCATTTGTCCGTTCCTCCACTACAGGAGGTTATTTTTCCCCTTCAGGAGGCAAAGTAAAGCAGGCTCCCACCCGCTCTTCCCCTGTAGTCCGACGGGGCAGAGGAACCACCGTGTTGGTTCCAGTCCACACGAGGGAGGAAGAGCCGGCCACCGTCCGCTACTCACCCTCTGTCTCCAGGGCGTCCCCTGTCGAGGAGGTCCCTTGCCCGGCCCACCACCACTCCTGTGGCCTGGTGGGAAACTCTCCCTCTACCACCAGAGGTGAGTGCCAGGGAGACCTACTGCTGGAGGGCAGTTGGCGAGATCCCGCTCTGCAGTCTCAGAGTCCTCGCCCATCAGGCAGCCTGCCAAAGGCATCCACCCCTACAGAAGTCCCGGCGGAGAGGTCACTGCAGTCCCACCCTAACAGCGACTTCCCCTACCGAATATTGCTGCAGTTCCCCCTCGACAGTGACCCCAGGTACAAGGGACTCTGGCCCCCAGACACCCCGGGGTGTACCCAGGTCTCCAGGGAGAGCCCTAACTGACAGAGGAGACCTGACCGACACCCCAAAGAGCCGACACCATCAGGCCCACCTCCTCTCCTTATTTGGCCCCAGTCCAGAGGCCCAGACACCCCGTCGGGGTCCAAGGAGAGGTGGGCCTCCTGTCATGCCACCCCCCACCAGAAAAGCTTAGGAGATACAGTCTACACCACCGACATAGTGCCTCCTACGAGGAGGGCAGCAAACAGTGATTCGAGTGTGCTAGACCAATGAGTGCGAGTTTCAACATGAGTTCCCACATTTGTGACGCGAATACAGTGTTCAGTTCAAGATGAATAACCAAAGTGATACTGTAGGCCTAACAGAAGTTACATATTATAGAACTGGATGTGCCGCTATATATATATACACATATATATAAATGTGTGATGTGAACTTACTATCAAATGTAATACTAGTGTACCCAGTCATATTTCTCAATCAAGTGTATGTGATCTAAACTTACCATCGAGAGTAATACTGGCTTTTCTGTGTCATGAGATATACAGATGTATGATACACATTTACCATCGCCTGTACTATCAATGAACAGTCACAGTTCCCACTCAAAAGTATATTCATAAATTGTAACAAGGCCAGTGTAACAATCAAAAGTGTATTTGCGGCCCAACATCAAAGTCCAGTATATCAATATTATTGTGTATAAGGGCCAAAACAATCATACAACCCCTGTATACCCGTTCTATGTTAATAACTTGTGTCCGATGTATATATTACCATAAATCTCTTACAAGTCTGTCAATTGACCTCTATGTTTTATGGTAAATCGTCCCTGACCCCAGTGTCCACCTAACCTGTTTGTATCTAAAGTCCAGGATCAAATCTGTCTCTGGAATTGTAACTTGGACAATACAGTATATGTTTGTTAGTTTGGTTCCAGCTGAGTTTTTATGCCTTGCCCTATCCATTGTGCGCTTGACACGATCTAGACAAAGAACCCAAATCTAGGCTCACGTGCCCGAGGTACAAGGAGTTGGCCCTCAGAGACAGCATAAAAGCTCTCTGCCACAGGCATACATGTTCTGAGGGACAAGGAGTTGACCCTCGAAAACGTAACATAACAATACTCTTCACGGCCTTCAGCAACTTCCCATCTATCTATTGCCAGACACCCCAATCCCGCACAGGGTGGCCACAAACAAATCACCTCCATGTCGCTCTGTCTCCTGCCATTTCACTACCTCGCTCCCAACTCACACCCCTCTCTCTCATGTACCTCTCCACTCCATCCCTCCATCTCATCCTCAGCCTCCCCCTTCCTCTCCCCCCCTCCACCTCACTCACATACACTCTCCTCATCAGTCTTTCACTCTCCATCCTCTCAACATGCCCAAACCACCTTAACGTGTTTCTCCTAACGCTTCCTATCACGTCCACATCCACACCACAACGCTCCTTCACTTCCTCATTTGTTAGTCAGTCTCTCCATGTGACTCCACATGCTCCTCTCAAATAACTCATTTCCACTGCTCTCACTCTTGACTTCTGTCCTTCCAACAGGGTCCAAGCCTTACTTTCATATGTTAAAGTTGGTATCACAATACTTTCATGTAACAACTTTTTCACTTCCATGCTCACTTCCCTGTTTCTTATCACTGCTTTCAACGAACCAGCAACCTTCTTTCCCTGCTGCACCCTTTCAAGCACTTCACCCTCCAGACTTCCATCCTTACTCATCACACTACCCAAGTACTTAAATGCACTCACACTCTCCATATCCTCCCCATCCAATCTTACTGTACATTCACTGGCTTCACTTCTCTCGAAGACCATCACTTTACTCTTCCCTACATTCACCTTTAGATTCCGTTTCTTACACACTCTCCCAAACTCATCTACCAAGCCTTGCAGCTCCCCTTCATCTTCACTCAACAACACAGTATCATCTGCCCTCTCTCACTAGGGCCACTCCAACATCCACTGCCTGACCTTGTATCTCTTTTATAACCCCATCCATGTACAGATTGAACAACCATGGCGACATGACACATCCTTGTTTCAATCCAATCTTCAGATGGAAAGATTCACTCGGTTTGCCATCCACACGCACTGCAGCCTTAGCACCCTCATACAAACTCTTCACTGCCTTCAACAACTTCCCATCTACTCCATATATTCTTAATACTTTCTACAATCCTTGTCTATCCACCCTGTCATATGCTTTCTCCAAATCCATGAAAGCTGCATACAACTTCTTTCCCTTCTCTAGAAACTTTTCCACTAAAGATCTAAGGATGAATATCTGATCTACACAACCTCTTCCCTTCCTGAAAACCTCCCTCTTCTTCTCCAACTAATTCCTCTGTTATTTCCCTAACTCTGCCAATAAGTATCCTACCATATACTTTTCCTATTACACTAAGAAGGCTAATGCCCCTATGATTACCACACACTTTTTTTTCCCCTTTTCCTTTGTACAGGGGAATAATTATACCTGACTTCCAATCCTCAAGGACCCTAACTTCCTCCCAGGCCAATCTGCACACCTACCACATCCAATCCACTACTATCTCCCCCCCAAGCTTCAGCATTTCTCCACACACTCCATCAATTCCTGGGGCTTTCCCCATATTGACTTTCTTCATTGCTTCCATCACTTCCATCCTACTGATGTCTTCCTCTCTTCTCACAGCCCTCCTTCTCCCAGCCATTCCTCAGCCACTTATACTTGCATTACATTCATTCTCTATGTTCAACAATTCATTAAAGTGTTCTCTCCATCTGTTCACTTTTTTCCCCTTCTCCAATGGTAATCTACCATTTTTATCTTTCACACCCCAACTAACTTCGTTGGAACCCTGTCTAACTCTCTTTACCTCTTTCTAGAACATTTTCTTACATTCCCTCCACTGTACACTCATACACTCAAATTCCTTTCAAATTCCTCACCCACTCTCCTCTTACTCTCTCTTACTAATCTTTTCCTGGCAAATTATATATCATCCTCTCACAGATATAATTATGACACAACTCATCCAACTTTTCTTGTTGCAAGCTTAATTGTTTAAGATATATTACAGCATAATAAAATATTACTTAGATGGTTGAGAGAAACTAGGTACCAAACAATCATTACTTTTGGAAAGTGTTAAGGGCAACACCAAAAAAATATTCCTAGATCTGCCCCTTTTACAGTAAATTCAGTCTGGAACAAAGTTTGCCTCCTGTTCTACTTGTAATGGGATCTATAAATACCTGCATTGCTGTACGTAAGGGAGGATCCTCTGTTTGTGTCAGCATCAATGCTATTCATGCACAAGAGACAAGACTGAATCACAGCAAGGTTTGTGATGAATTTGTTACATTTCATTTCATTAATATAAAGTCAGGGACAAAGTTGGCCTATTATTCCACTGCATCTGCTTCACATTTAGGGGAATTTCACGTACAGTGATCCATTGATTATTGAGCTCTTGGTTATAGCAGATTTTGTCACCAGTACTAGATAAAACTCTGAACTCCTGCCATTTTGGCAAAAAAAAGTTTTGGCAAAAAAATTTCATTATCATACACCTGAGCGGGTTTCTGCTAACAATGATGGTGCAAAATCTGTGGTTTCAGATGGCTCTGGGGGATTCAAAGACAAGGCCCTACTTGGAAGGTGATCCCAAGTGGTGGAGACCATTAAATCTCCACCTCTTAGTCTCAGAACCCTTTACCTCAAGCCCATCTCAGAACTGTGTTTCTTCCTTACTATGCCCTTTTCATGATCTTCTATTAACCTAACCATGTCTACTGTGTTTCTGATACTTAGCCTAACAGCATGGTTGTACTGTATTTAGAGCATCTATCATCATCATCATCATCATCCAATCCTGCATTGTCCCCATGAGGAGCATAGGAGCCCAGAGCTAGCCAAATTGGTCCTGACATTTAAGATGAGAGTGATAAGCCTCATTCACCTCTGAGTGATATTACGTGAGCAATAAACCCCAACCACTATTTGGAAATAAACCTGCACAGGCTCAATCTGACTGGAGCGCCTTAATTACCCACTAAACTGCCAGGTGCTATAATTTGGTAATATGGTTAACACCCAGCATAGTAAACAGTTTCCTGGCATACAGGAAACCATATGGCTTGTCAGTGTATAGTCATCCACAGGCAGAAGGAAGAGGAAAGAATGAAGGAAAAAAAGACAGAAGAGAGAGTATAGAGTCACCTGTAGGCAAAAGGAAGAAGAAAGAATGAAGGAAAGAAAGACAGAAGAGGTTAGAGGGAATGAAGGAAAGAAACGAGAAAAGGGCAGTCACCCGAGAGCAACTCTACACTGAGTGAGTGGATGGTAAGCTGGGTCTAAATTGCTGCAAAGGGAAAAATCTGGGTTTACAGGTGGGATGCCCAGTACCAATTAGGTTAAATCCCATAGGTTTTGTGCTCTCATTAACGTGCAGTTTCATTATCGTGTACTAGGCACATGACCACTTACGCACGACAACCAGGGATCACTGTACACTCAAAAACAAATGTTGACCTACAGTTCCACTGTGTTTACTTCACACTTAGTGTATGTTCATATACAGTCAAGAGACAAATGCTGATGTGTATACATGTACTTTATATCCTCCAATCTTACCTCAACACATTACATGAATGGTTCATCACAAACAGGCTCAAGATTGCCCCAGCCTAATCTACAGTGATCCTTCTCACAAACTGGACAGCAGAACATCGTCACATTCCACACCTCACCATAAACAACACTCCCCAACCACACACACACACACGATGGAGAGAAGGAGAGGAGAGAGTATAAAAAAACAATGAGAAAAGTTTGAAAGTGTCGTATACAAACATCGATGGTTAAATATCGGCAAGGTTGGAAATCAATGATTTCTTAAGGGTACATGAACCTGATGTTATGTGCTTTGTAGAGACTAAATTGAAAGAAGATACTGTATTGATATCCATATGGGAGATGGGAAATACAAATTATGGAGAAGAGACATAAAAGAAAAAACGGGAGGAGTGATGATTGCAGTGAAGGACAACATAAATGTAGATACTGTGGAAATGGGAGAGGGCAGGGCCAAAGTGATAAATATGAAATTAGAAACTGGGGAGAATGGTAAGAGAGATATGGCAGTGGTTTATGTTCTCCCTAAGACGAGAGCAAGGAATGACGATAAATACCAGGAGATGTTGTCAGACATGGTTAGTTATCTACAGAAAGTGACTGGGAAAAGCAACAATATAATCCTAATGGGTGACTTTAATTGTAAAGAGGTAAACTGGGAGGAATGGGACTCAGGAAGCAATGAAGATTCATGGGGCAGTAAATTGTTAAATACAGCAACGAATAATGTAATGACGCAGTGGGTCAAAGAAGAGACATGATTCCAAGGTGACGATACACCAGCAAGATTACATTTAAAGCTAACCAAAGAACCTGATGTACTTGAATCTGTGAAATATCTGTGTCTTATAGGAAAAAGTGATCATGTGGTCATTGAGTTCCAGATGATAATAGGGAACGTGGTGCCAAGAGACGAGCTTTATAGGTAAGGAAGCTATAATTTTGGGAAAGCAAACTTTGCAGAATTGAGAAAATTTTTCAAAAATGCAGATTGGAGAAAATTCAGAGAAACAAGACAGATACGGAGGAAGTGGGATATCTTTCTAGACCTCTATAATTTGGGGGTAGAAAAATATGTGCCAAGAGTAAGGGGGAAAGAAAACAGGAAAAAGGAGTGGTTTAATAGAAGGTGTATGATAATGAAAAAAGAGAGGGACATGGTGTGGAACAAATGGAGAAAAAGAGGTAATAACAGAACAAAGGAAGAATATTAAAGAAATAAAAAATGAATATACTGTATAAGAATACGCAGAGAAGAAGAAAGGAACTTTGAAAAAGGTATAATTGACAAATGTAAGGATGAACCCAAATTGTTTTATAGATTTGTCAATGGCAAATTGAGGCAAAAGGAAGGAATCACCAAACTGAAAGTTTTTTTTTTTTTTTTAATACAAGGACTATTACCGACTATGACCAAGTACAATAACAAGCATCAAAGCAAGCCTGAGGACAGCAAATCACCCAGGGGGTTTAGGGTGGGCTCGTGGAATGTGGGAAGCTTGAGGGGAAGAGCGGGGGAAGTTGTTGAGGCATTTAGTAAGAGGTGGGTGGATGTGGCTTGTTTGCAGGAAGTCCGGTACAGGGGTGGATCAGCCAGAAAGATTGCTGAGAAGGATTGCTACTATAAGCTGTTTTGGCAGGGGGGAACTGACGGATATGGGGGTGTGGGGGTGTTGGTTGCGGAGAAATGGGTGGAGTATGTTATGAATGTCATGAGAGTAAGTGATAGGATAATAGTAGTGAAAATTTTGATCGGACGGGTGATTGTTTCAGTTATATCAGCATATGCTCTGCATGTAGGATTGGATGACGCAGAGAAGGATAGATTTTGGGATGATTTAATACGTGTAGTAAGTGGTATGGGTGATGATGAGGTAGTGGTTCTGGGAGGGGATTTAAATGGTCATGTTGGTGAAGCAGCTCAAGGTTATGAAGGAGTCCATGGAGGATGTGTATATGGTGTGAGGAATGCGGAAGGGGAAAGAATACTCGAGTTTGGGGAGGCTATGGACATGATTGTGTGCAACACACATTTTAGAAAAAGAGTGAGTAGATTGATTACGTACGAGTCCGGGGGAAATGGTAGTCAGATAGATTATTTTCTGGTCAGGAGGGTTGATAGGAGATTAGTGAGGGATGTTAAAGTTATAGGAAGCGAGGAGTGTGTGCAGCAGCACAAACTGTTAATTTGTGACAAGGTGCTTAAGGAACGAATGATGAGAAGGAGGACATATGTACCTAGGAGGAAAATATGGAAGCTGGGAAACCAATCAGTAAGGGATGCCATTTATAGTGAGATGAGGAGAGTGGTGGCTGAACAGGAAGCCGTAGATAGAGACGTTAATGAACAGTATAGAGCCCTTAAGAACAACCTCTTGAGAGTTACCGATGCAATATGCGGTTGGACAAGAGGCCCACCAAGACATAAAGTAACTTGGTGGTGGGATGAGGGTGTAGAAGCTGCAGTTAAGGAGAAAAGAAGGCTTTTTCGGGAATGGAAGAAGGGTGGTAACAGGGAGGAGTACTTGGCTGCCAAGCGCAGGGCTAGAAGAGAGGTATACAGGGCGAAGTCTGAGTCACGGAGACTTTTACTTGATAATCTAAATCATGAAGGAAGGAAAAATATGGTTTTTAGGGTGGCAAATCAGGTGAAGAGAGATAATCGGGACATTGTAGGCGAGCAGTGTGTGAAGAATGATGAAGGAAGGGTAGTGGTGAACAGTGAGGATATTAAAGATGCATGGAGAAAGCATTATAGCCGGTTGTTGAATGAGGAGTTTGATTGGGATAGGGAAGGTTTGGAGCCAGCTGATCCGGTGTTTGGGCCTTGGCCTTTGATTGACGCTGCTACTGTGAGTGAGGCAATAGGCAGGATGCGGGTGGGGAAGGCGGCAGGTGTGTCTGGGTTGACTGCTGAAATGTTGAAGGCCTCAGGAGATATTGGGGTGAGGTTAGTCACTGACCTGATAAATATAATTATATATGAGTGTGTGGTCCCAGATGATTGGCTGAAGAGTGTAATTGTAAATCTGTACAAAGGGAAGGGTGATGCCCTGGAAAGGGGAAATTACAGAGGTATAAAGCTCTTAGATCAGATAATGAAAGTAATGGAGAGAGTTCTAAAAGGTATGATTAGAGAAAGAGTGAATATCAGTGAGATGCAATTTGGGTTTATGCCAGGCAGGGGGACCACTGATGCCATACTCATTGTTCGACAGCTTCAGGAAAAATATATTGGAAAGAAAAGGGAATTGTATTTTGTTTTTGTTGATTTGGAAAAGGCCTTTGTCAGAGTCCCTAGAGAGGTGGTGAAGTGGGCAATGAGAAAGCTGGGGTTGGAAGAGTGGCTGGTTAGGGTGGTTATGGCCATGTACGTGGGTGCTCGCACCCAGGTAAGAGTGAATGGAGTTTTGAGTGATGAGTTTCCCGTGAATGTTGGTGTGCATCAGGGGTCAGTTTTGAGTCCCTCGTTGTTTATCATGGTGCTCGAAGCCCTCTCACGTGACTTCAGAGATGGACTCCCATGGGAGATGTTGTATGCTGATGATTTGGTGTTGATTGCTGAGAATGAAGGGGAGGCTGAGGAAAGATTTTAGAAGTGGAGAGATGGTATGGGGTACAAGGGCTTAAGGGTAAATGCAGATAAAACAAAAGTGATGGTATCTAGGGTTGGTGGCGGTACAATCAGAGGAGAGGGAGAGTGGCCATGTGCAGTTTGCCACATGGGTGTGGGAAGTAATTCCACCTTGTGCAGTGTTTGTGATAGATGGGTGCACAAGAGATGTAGTGGTATTAGAGGTAGACTGCGAGATAATGCTGATTTCATGTGTGCAGTGTGTCGGGGAGAGCAGGTGGAGATTGTTAGGCGTGAGAGGGTTAAATTTGCAGGTGAGTCTCTTGAGTGTGTGGAGGAGTTTTGTTATCTGGGAGACATGTTATGTGCCGGAGGTGGGGCTGGAGTTAGCTCGGTTGCTAGAGTGAGAAGTGGTTGGAAGAAGTTCAGGGAGCTGTTGCCTCTCCTGACATTGAGAGGACTCTCCTTACGTGCTAAGGGGTCTTTGTATGCAGCATGTGTTAGGAGTGTGATGCTGTATGGTAGTGAGACCTGGGCAGTAAAGGAAGAGGATATTCGCAGGTTTAAACGTACAGAAATGACAATGATTAGGTGGATGTGCAGTGCGTCCCTGCGTGCAAGGCCTGGGGGGGCTGGGTTTACGATAGAAGAGTTGAGAGGTAGGATGGGACTGGAGTGTATTGGTGTTGTGATGAGGAGAGGTAGGCTGAGGTGGTTTGGACATGTGGAGAGGATGGGGGATGATAATTGGGTNTAGGAAGCGAGGAGTGTGTGCAGCAGCACAAACTGTTGATTTGTGACATGGTGCTTAAGGAACGAATGATGAGAAGGAGGACATATGTACCTAGGAGGAAAATATGGAAGCTGGGAAACCAATCAGTAAGGGATGCCTTTTATAGTGAGATGAGGAGAGTGGTGGCTGAACAGGAAGCCGTAGATAGAGACGTTAATGAACAGTATAGAGCCCTTAAGAACAACCTCTTGAGAGTTACCGATGCAATATGCGGTTGGACAAGAGGCCCACCAAGACATAAAGTAACTTGGTGGTGGGATGAGGGTGTAGAAGCTGCAGTTAAGGAGAAAAGAAGGCTTTTTCGGGAATGGAAGAAGGGTGGTAACAGGGAGGAGTACTTGGCTGCCAAGCGCAGGGCTAGAAGAGAGGTATACAGGGCGAAGTCTGAGTCACGGAGACTTTTACTTGATAATCTAAATCATGAAGGAAGGAAAAATATGGTTTTTAGGGTGGCAAATCAGGTGAAGAGAGATAATCGGGACATTGTAGGCGAGCAGTGTGTGAAGAATGATGAAGGAAGGGTAGTGGTGAACAGTGAGGATATTAAAGATGCATGGAGAAAGCATTATAGCCGGTTGTTGAATGAGGAGTTTGATTGGGATAGGGAAGGTTTGGAGCCAGCTGATCCGGTGTTTGGGCCTTGGCCTTTGATTGACGCTGCTACTGTGAGTGAGGCAATAGGCAGGATGCGGGTGGGGAAGGCGGCAGGTGTGTCTGGGTTGACTACTGAAATGTTGAAGGCCTCAGGAGATATTGGGGTGAGGTTAGTCACTGACCTGATAAATATAATTATATATGAGTGTGTGGTCCCAGATGATTGGCTGAAGAGTGTAATTGTAAATCTGTACAAAGGGAAGGGTGATGCCCTGGAAAGGGGAAATTACAGAGGTATAAAGCTCTTAGATCAGATAATGAAAGTAATGGAGAGAGTTCTAAAAGGTATGATTAGAGAAAGAGTGAATATCAGTGAGATGCAATTTGGGTTTATGCCAGGCAGGGGGACCACTGATGCCATACTCATTGTTCGACAGCTTCAGGAAAAATATATTGGAAAGAAAAGGGAATTGTATTTTGTTTTTGTTGATTTGGAAAAGGCCTTTGTCAGAGTCCCTAGAGAGGTGGTGAAGTGGGCAATGAGAAAGCTGGGGTTGGAAGAGTGGCTGGTTAGGGTGGTTATGGCCATGTACGTGGGTGCTCGCACCCAGGTAAGAGTGAATGGAGTTTTGAGTGATGAGTTTCCCGTGAATGTTGGTGTGCATCAGGGGTCAGTTTTGAGTCCCTTGTTGTTTATCATGGTGCTTGAAGCCCTCTCACGTGACTTCAGAGATGGACTCCCATGGGAGATGTTGTATGCTGATGATTTGGTGTTGATTGCTGAGAATGAAGGGGAGGCTGAGGAAAGATTTTAGAAGTGGAGAGATGGTATGGGGTACAAGGGCTTAAGGGTAAATGCAGATAAAACAAAAGTGATGGTATCTAGGGTTGGTGGCGGTACAATCAGAGGAGAGGGAGAGTGGCCATGTGCAGTTTGCCACATGGGTGTGGGAAGTAATTCCACCTTGTGCAGTGTTTGTGATAGATGGGTGCACAAGAGATGTAGTGGTATTAGAGGTAGACTGCGAGATAATGCTGATTTCATGTGTGCAGTGTGTCGGGGAGAGCAGGTGGAGATTGTTAGGCGTGAGAGGGTTAAATTTGCAGGTGAGTCTCTTGAGTGTGTGGAGGAGTTTTGTTATCTGGGAGACATGTTATGTGCCGGAGGTGGGGCTGGAGTTAGCTCGGTTGCTAGAGTGAGAAGTGGTTGGAAGAAGTTCAGGGAGCTGTTGCCTCTCCTAACATTGAGAGGACTCTCCTTACATGCTAAGAGGTCTTTGTATGCAGCATGTGTTAGGAGTGTGATGCTGTATGGTAGTGAGACCTGGGCAGTAAAGGAAGAAGATATTCGCAGGTTTAAACGTACAGAAATGACAATGATTAGGTGGATGTGCAGTGTGTCCCTGCGTGCAAGGCCTGGGGGGGCTGGGTTTACGATAGAAGAGTTGAGAGGTAGGATGGGACTGGAGTGTATTGGTGTTGTGATGAGGAGAGGTAGGCTGAGGTGGTTTGGACATATGGAGAGGATGGGGGATATAATTGGGTGCAGAGGGTGAGAAGTGTTAATACTGGGGGAGGGGTTGGGAGGGGTAGACCGAGAAAGACATGGGACGAGGTCATTAAATGTGACTTAAGGGTTAAGGGACTGAATAGGGAGGCTGCCGGAGATCGAGCAGCGTGGAGAGCCGCCATTAGGTGACCAAGGCCGACACATGCAAGCATGTTGGAGCCTTCAAAAACGAAGGAAGAAGGAACCAAAGGCCAGGGCCCACATACTGTTCCTTGCAAGAAAAAGTAAAGACAATACAAAAGAGAGCTAAATTCAAGATCCATTCATTTCGAGATGCCTGGACACACTGCGTTTGAAAGATTGGAGATCATAGGAAGCAGGGAATACAGACAGAGGGAGGCAGTTCCAGAGTTGACCAGTTGCATAAATGAAGGACTGGAAGTAACGGTTAACTCTTGCATTAGAGAGTTGGACAGAAAAGGGATGAGAGTTTGTTGCTAGACGGGTACTACGTGCCCGTCGTAGAGGTGGAGGGATGCAAGCAGACAGTTCAGAGGAACAGTGACCATTGAAGTAGCAACAGAAGAGAGATAAAGATGCAACAGTGCGGTGAAGAGACAAAGGTTGAAGGGAATCAGTAAGAGGAGGAGAGTTAATGAGACGAAAAGCCTTTGACTCCACCCTATTGAGAAGAACTGCATGTGGGGAGCCTCCCCACACATGAGAGTTGTACTCCATACACGGGCGAATAAAACTAGTGTACGAGGTCAACATCTGTGCAGGGGTAAAGAAGGAGAGGTCTACAAAGATGCTGTAATGCAAGCTGAAATAATGAACAAATGTTTCCAATCAGTTTTCACTAATGAAAGAGAGTTTGTGGAGGGGGAGGAAGTGATTAGAAATGTAGTGATAAAAGATAAAAAAGTGGAAGTGCAGGAAGTGTATAAATTACTGGAAACTCAAGATGTAAGGAAAGCCTCAGGACCAGATAGAATCTCTAATTGGGTACTGAAGGAATGCAGAGAACAACTGGCAGATTAGATTCACAGTTTAATTGTGTGTTCTCTAGAAGAAGGGAAAGTGCCTCAGGAAAGGAAGAGAGCAAATTTAGTGCCAATTTATAAGGAAGGAAACAAGGAAGAACCCCTAAACTATAGACCAGTGTCCCTAACCAGCATGGTTGCAAAATTGTGTGAGAGAATCCTGAAAGATAGATGGATAAAATATCTGAAAAAGATGAAAATTTTGACAGGAAGTCAGTTTGGATTCAGAGGTGGAAAGTCATGTGTTTCCAACTTGGTGCGATTTTACTGGAGAGTGATTGACGTGCTACAGGAGAGAGACGGTTGGGTGGATTATGTGTATTAAGATCTGGTGAAGGCCTTCAACAAGGTACCCCATAAGAGACTAATATGGAAATTAGAGCATATTGGAGGACTGAAGGGAAGCCTCCTGGAATGGATGAGAGACTTTTTGAGTGACAGACAAATGAGGACAGTAATAAAGGACAGGACATCTGGATGGAGGGAAGTAACAAGTGGTGTCCCACAGGGCTCAGTGTTGGCACCAGTAATGCTCCTGATCTACATAAATGATATGGTAGATGGAGTGAACAGTTATGCAAGTCTGTTTGCTGATGATGCTAAGACCTTGAGAAAGGCAGAGGTTGAAGAGGACTGTAAAATGCTGCAGGAGGATCTGGATAGGATACATGATTGGAGCCGGATGTGGGAAATGAAATTCAACGCAAAAATTTGTAAAATATTGGAAATGGTTAAAAGTACCATGATGCCATCACTGAATTATTTGATGGGTAATGAACCATGACTGATATTAAAATTTCTTCAGTTGATGTATTTACAGCCATCACTAGCCTCAATACTAACAAGGCATATTGTCCTGATGGGGTCCCTCCTGTTGTCCTCATGAACTGTGCTTCTGTGCTTACACCCTGCGTAGGGAAACTCTTTCGCCTTTGTCTATGAACTTGAACCTTTCCTTCTTGCTGGAAGTTTGCTCTCATTCAGCCAGTCCCAAAGAAAGGTGACCATTCCCAACCCTCTAACTATCGTCCAATTGCTTTAACATCCTGTGTCTCGAAAGTGTTTGAGTCTATTCTTGACAGAAAAATTTTAAAGAATCTTTCCTATCACAACCTTCTTTCTGATCGTCAGTATGGGTTCCGTCAGGGACGCTCCACTGGTGATCTTCTCACCTACCTTTCAGACTCCCGGTCATCCTCCTTTCGGGACTTTGGTGAAAGCTTTGCCAATGCGCTTGACATCTCAAAGGCTTTCGATCGAGTCTGGCGTAAATCTTTAATTTCTAAACTGCCCTCTTACGGTTTCTATCCTTCTATCTGTGCCTTCATCTCTAGCTTCCTTTCTGGTCATTCTATAGCCGCTGTTGTAGACGGCCACCGTTCTTCTCCTAGATCTATCAACAGTGGTGTTCCTTAGGGCTCTGTCCTATCACCAACTCTCTCCCTTTTATTCATTAGTGACCTTCTAAGCAGTACATCTAACCCTATCCACTCATACGCTGATGATTCCACCCTTCACCTTTCCGTTCGGTTCCCACAACGCCCATCTCAGCAGTTACTTCGACAAACAAGGGATGAGGCTATGGCGCACCTAATGTCTGACTTGGCTCGTATCTCTGACTGGGGTAAAAATAATCTTGTTGTTTTTAATGCATCAAAGACTCAGTTCTAGCACCTGTCAACCATACAAAACTTTCCACAGGAGTACCTGCTGATGTTTAATAATGTCCAGCTCATTCCTACATCATCCTTGAACACGTTCGGGGTTTCATTCACTCGGAATTTATCCTGGAAAGAACATATTACAGTACATCTCTTGTGAAATCTGCTTCCAAGAGATTAGGTGTGCTAAGCCGACTCCGATCCTTCTTTACTCCTACACAGATGTTGACTTTATACTCGGGTTTTAATCGCCCCTGTTTGGAGTACAACTCGCATGTGTGGGGAGAATCCCCACATACAGCCCTTCTCAATAGAGTGGAGTAAAAGGCTTTTCGTCTCATTAACTCTCCTCCTCTTCCTAGCTCCCTTCAACCTCTGTCTCTTCGCTGCACTGTTGCATCTTTATCTCTTTTCTATCGCTACTTCAACGGTCACTGTTCCTCTGAACTGTCTACTTGCATCCCTCCACCTCTACGACAGGCACGTAGTACCCGTCTAGGAACAACGTCTCATCCCTTTTCTGTCCAACTCTCTAATGCAGGAGTTAACCGTTACTACCAGTCCTTCATTTATGCAACTGGTCAACTCTGGAACTGTCTTCCTCTGTCTGTATTTCCTACTTCCTATAATCTCCAGTCTTTCAAACGCAGTGTGTCCAGGCATCTCAAAATGAATGGATCTTGAATATGGCTCTCATTTGTGTTGTTTTTGTTTATTCTTGGAAGGAACAGTTTGCGGGCCCATGGCCTTTGGTTCTTTCTTCCTTGAAGGAAAAAAAAAAATTTACAAAAGCGAGAGAAGAGAAAGATTTGGGAGTGCTGGTCCACAACAGTTTGTCACCTGAAAAACATATAAATAAGATAGTTAGAGAGACATATAAACTCTTGACCAATATAAGAGTGGCATTTCATTACATGGATGAGGAGATGATGAAAAAATTGATAGTTGCCATGATCTGCCCCAGGTAAGAATATGCTGCAGCAGTGTGGTTCCCACACAAAAAGAAAGATATAATCAAGATTGAGAGAATACAAAGAACAGCAACCAAGATGGTCCCCAGTCTGGCAGATTCATCATACAGAGAGAGGCTGGAAAAGCTGGATCTGCCTTCCTTATAGGAAAGGAGAGAGAGGGGCAACATGATTGCAGTGTTCAGGACCATGTTGGGAGTAGATAAAATTGAGAGAGAAAATCTGTTTGTGTGGGATAAGAGAGTAACAAGAGGACACGGAATGAAACTAAAGAAGTCAAGCTGCTCGAAGGACATCAAGAAATATAGCTTTCCTTATAGATGCATAGACCTGTGGAATAGCCTGGACAAAGAATTCGTCCAGTCTTAAAACTTAAAACGAATTTAAAGCAAAATTTGACTTACTGAGAAACAGAGACGGGACCCCAAGAGCGTAGCTCATTTCCTGTATATCACAATTACGTAAATACAATTAAGTAAATACACACACACACACACACACACACACACACACACACAAAATCCTTGGTATACCCTACAATACATCAATGTCATTCAAACAACACATCACAAACATTAAAGATAAATTAACACCAAGACTCAATGCCTTGAGGTCACTTGCCCATACAACATTTGGACACAACAACGAAACTACCACCACAGTATACAGACAATACATACATTCAATGATGAATTATGCAAACCCTGCTTGGGCTTTCAATCTCACTAAAACATACTCCAACACCTTACAGATTATACAGAACAAGGCCCTAAAAATAATCACTGGCTGCCTACTACACTCACAGATCACCTACACCATGAAACCAAAGTCCTCAAAGTCAAGGATCGTCAAGATATAAGAGGCTCCCAAAGTCTTGCCGCAGCCTCCACACACCCACACCATCCACAACACCACATGGCAGCACATCCCCACACACCAAGGAACATAAAAACAACACCCAGCACACGATATCATACACAAATACTGTCATCTCTCCCCCCTCGCCTGCCTCAGACCAGTTTCCAGAAGCATATCGATACTTAAATCAATTGCCGCTCCATTCAGTCAATCAATGACAACACACAGCTGCATGCATGGCCTCCTGATATCCACCCTTCTGAATCCTATTTCCCTCGTGAGGACAGGGTCCACTGAGCCAGGCTGAGATGTGGGCATCATCCAGCCCTCTTGAGTTATCAGAAGAGGCTGGATGACTCCGTCGCTGATGTCCGTCCAGGATGCAACACAGCACCCCATTCGATTAAGCTTAAGCACAATATGGAAGACTGCACTACACACAATCACCTGCACCAACAACACAACATACACTCCATGAGAGCTCTGTGGGAAAGTCCGGTCTTGGCCGTGGCCTTCTTTAGGGACTCGGGGCTGTTCAGCCAGACTACCTGTGGAACAATTACTACTACTACTACTACTCCTGTATACAGTCAGGGATAAAAGGTGACCTGTTATTCCACTGCATCTAGTACACATTTAGGCTATGTTAAAATTGTTACAGTTGGGGGCAAAAGTTGAACTGCTGTTCCAATACATATACTTGACATGCAGGATAGGTCTTTCAATTTTCTTCCTGATGCATTACATCCATAGGAATCATCCAAAGGCAGAGAAACATACCAAGCCTCTCACAGCTTAGAAATATCAGCCAGCAGAGGAAAATGATAGGCAGAAATTAAATATTAGATGTACTATGTTTTCTACTGTTCTTCTTATGACCTAAAATAATCCTTCTTACCACCATCATAGTTCTAATCTGCCACCTAACCCCCAAATTAACAGTACCAACTGTATGAAAGACATGATGTGTTGTGGTGGATGGGGACACCTATCATCCATTCACTTGATGTAGGGCCACCATCAAGTGATTCTACACTGAGTGCCAAGCCAAATGGTTTCATGTAAGCCAGGAAAACATCTATTATGCTGGGTGGTAACCATATAATCAAACCTGCATTAGTATGACATGGCATACTTGTCCCTGAAGTGTGTTCATGTGGCATTACATACACTCTCATTCTTGAGACCTCTGAGTGTAAAGGTACCAGTAATGATGTGCAGCTGCAGTGAGACTAAAGTGTGCAAGTACAGGGAGACATAAATACTGAGCATATTCTCTCATGGTGTATTAGAGTGGCATTAGCATACATACATACACTGTATACTTGTCCCCTAGATGCTTATTAAAGTAGCATTACCATATATACATACTTGTCCCTGAGATGGTTAAGTGTATTAGAGTTTCATTACCATACATACATACTTGTCCCTGAGATGGTTAAGTGTTGAGGTAATACTGTGCAGCTGTAATGTGAGTCGATGGAGCTCCCCGTCAAGCCCCCTCACCTCCCTCTCACTCTTCTGTATGCGATCTTTCACTTCTTCCATCTGATTCTCAACCATCTGACAAAACACAGTACATTAAGTCCTTCTTAAAGTACTTCTATATGTTTTCTATTGCTACTACACAACACCAGATTTAAAAAGAAAAATAAAAAAAAAAAAAGCTCCATTGCTAACAATAAAGCTGATTTACAGCTTACCCAATTTATAGTACTGCAGCAAGTTTGTTCTACCCTGATAAAGATCCCTAACCTTTTTAGCTCAGTTCATGGCCAAGTGTAGTCAGACTGCAAGGATGATTTGACTAGTAACAAGTGAGACTCAGTCCTTCCTTACAGTTAAGGCTCACTGAATTTTATGCAACCACAATTTAGTATTGAAGTTGTTTGTGGGAGTGGCCCATATCCATCGGGTGAAAAAATACCAATTATAACAGTTTTAATATGCTGCACATGTGAGGGGGGGAGGGGTTGGCCAAGCATGAATATATTCACTGCTTATTCACAAAACTAGTCAGGCAGCTAGCAATGGAAATGAACACTTATAAAGTTATGACGTGTGTGAGATTATTAACTCCTTTGCTATGATGACTCTTTTATAATTTATACTTCCATCTGCTGAATACTTTTTCAGCACAGGCAAGAGTCCCTTAGTATTGCGCAGGTTAGGGAAGGTCCTGCCTAAATCCTCCAGTTTGAACAATCTCTTCTACACTGAACAAATTCTCCCAGATACAGCATGAATGAAATAAAATAATATCAGTGTAGGGATGTGATTAAGATGATTCTAATGATGGGGAAATGAGAAAAAAATTAAGGAACAATTGAGCAGCGTACAGATAACATTATAAGGCCATCCCTCACCTGGATGTACGTACTGTACTTAACTAGACAATTTAGTGGTAGGTGGGGGTGCCAAACATCCATCCACTTAGTGTACCAGTATTGTACTCTGTTTTAGGGTAGCTCCACACTAAGTGGCAAACAAAATGAATTCCTGTAAACCAGGAAATAATTTACAACACTGGGTGGTAACCTTATAACCAACCAACACGTGTTCCCTACGTGACAGTAAATGGGCTGGCGGAAGGTTAGTGCCTGTCCCCGTAAAACAACTTAAATGCAAACAAGAAGCCTTGGACCAGGACTGACCAACAGGTGACGATAAGGACAGAACAAAGGACATGATTCGGATTGCAACATGGAATGTAAGGAGTGCGAAAGATGAGGTGAAAGAGAGAGAGATTGTCCTGGTGCTTGAGGAATAACTGAGACTAAATGGAGAGGTGAGAGTGTGAAAGAGTGGGAGTATGGATGCAGTGTATACATGGGAGTAGGTGAGAATGAAAGAGCAAAAGAAGGAGTAGGTATTGTTGTGCGTAAGAGATGGAGGGAGGATATAAGAGAGTATGGATCAGTTGGCTCAAGGATTGTGTGGGTAAGACTGAAAGTAGGACAACAAATGTGGGTAAATGAGTGTGTGTGTGCGCATCACTGCAAGTTTGTGCAAGGAGAGTGGAAGAAGAGTTCTGGGCAAATGTGGAAACATACACGGAAAAGTTTGAAAGAATAAGTGTGTTTTTGATTGGAGATATGAATGGAAAAGCAGGGAACTTGAAGTTAGATGGAACAGTTGGTGAGTGGAGTGTGTCTGCAGAAATGGATGAGAATTGCAGTGCTCTAGTGGACATTTGTGCAGGGAGGGGGCTGTTCATGGCCAACACCCTCTTTAGAAACAAAATGATCCACAGGTAGACGTGGCGAGTGATGAGAAGGGTGGGTGGTGAATTGAATGAACGGAAGGCAATGATTGATTATGTGTGTGTGGATGACAGAATAAGAAGGTGTGTAATGGATGCAAGAGCACACAGAATTGGAGGAGTGGACTTTCTGACCACCATGTGGTGGTGGCGAAAGTCAAGGTCCAAATGCAGTGGAGGAACAGAAAGAGAGAAGGACAGGAGGTAGTAGTCCATACAACAAGGGTAGAAAGGCTGCAAGAGGATGGAAAAAAGGCAGAGTGTAAGAAAGAAGTGGGGAAGCGATTGGGTAAATATGATTTGGAGCAAAAGGGGGAGGTGGAACATGTGTGCTGGATATTCACAGAAGAAATCTGTGCAGCATGTGAAGTGATGTGTGGGGTGAAGAGAAAACGAAAGAGGATGAAAGGGGATGTGAGGAACAGCATGGCGGAATGAAGAGATGAGACAAGCTGTGGTGCAAAAGAAGAAAGCATATACAGTAAAAGTCCTCTCATTCGGCATCTTCAGGACCAAGCAGGTGCCAAAAGAGCAGAAACTGCTGGATGACCTGGAAAACCTACCAAAAAGTTTCTAGCAATCATGGTCAGTCACCTCAATGCAATCATAGTGTCTAGCAAGTATTATTGGTCACTCCTAAGTACTAAATTGGCCTTCTGTTTCTTAAGGTCGTATATGGTGGAAGAGCTCACACCGAAATCTTCCATTATCTTCTTCCTAGGAATCCCTGCCTCCAATTTTTTCAATACAGTAATTTAATCTTCTTGGTGATAGTCAGCGCCTTATGGGTGCATTTTTTCACAACACCAGTAGGCTTTCCACTAGCAGAAGCCATTGCACCACACAAGAATGACAGGATGACCATAAAATAGCATGGCAAAGTTTTCAAACTTTCGAAAGGTCCCCCTCACAAAGCCAGACACTCGTGTGACATGATGGCTGACAACTCATGCAGGGTTGGCAAGCAGAAATCTTCAAAAGAGCTAAGCTCAACTTCAAAATGCGGTAAGTTATAGGTCAATTGTTTTTGCGCTAAACTGGACTTCTAAATGCGCTATATATATAGAAGAAAATCTAATATTTATTGGCATTAAACAATTATGAAAAGCACTAGATCTAGCACCAACAGTGCCACACTGGCCGACTGGATCAACAAGTGTGCCGAAAGAGCAGAGAACTTTTATAATTGGACTATTTATGAAAACTGCCGTAAGACCGGAAATACCGTAAGACCAGATGCCGAATGAAAGGACTTTTACTGTTGTGAATGGATGGGAAAGAGGGGCATGGAGGAAGTTGAGCGACAGAAGAAAGAGTTATATGTAGAGAGGAAGAGAGAAATGAAATGATTAGTAAGAGAAAGACGACAGTGGATGAGGAATTTGGAAGAAATTTGAGTGTAAGGTGGAGGGAAAGTACGAAAATGTTCTGGAAAGAGGTAAAGAGAGTAAGACAGGGTGATAAAGAAGTCAGTCGGGAAGTGAAAGATAATAATGGTAGACTGCTAGTGGAGAAGGGAGAAAAAGTGAGCAGATGGAGAGAACATTTTCAGGAAATGTTAAAAATAAAGAATGAAAGCAATGCAAAGATAAGTGGGTGGAGAATGGCTGGGAGAAGGAGGGAGGTGAGAAGAGAGAATGAAATCAGTAGGATGGAAGTAGTGGATGGAATGAAGAAGGTCAAAATGGGGAAAGCCCCAGGAATTGATGGACTGTGTGGTGAAATGTTGAAGCATGGGGGAGAGATAGAAGTAGAATGGATGATGGACTGTGTGGTGAAATGTTGAAGCATGGGGGAGAGAAAGAAGTAGAACGGATATGGAAGATGTGCAGACTGGCCTGAGAAGAAGGAAGAGTTCCAGAGGACTGGAAGTCAGGCACAATTATTCCCCCGTACAGGAAAAAGGAAAAAAGAAATGTGTGGTAATCATAAGGGCATTTGTTTTCTTAGTGTAATAGGAAAAGTGTATGGCAGGATACTTACTGACAGGGTATGGGAAATAAAAGAAATTTGTTGGTGAGGAACAGGGAGGTTTTTGGATGGGAAGAGGCTGCATGGATCAGATGTTCATTCTTAGGTCTTTAGTGGAAAAGTTTCTAGAGACGGGAAAGAAGTTGTATGCGGCCTTCATGAATAAGAAGAAAGCAAATGACAGGGTGGATAGACGAAGAATGTGGAAAATATTAAGAATATATGGAGTAAATGGAAAGCTGATGAATGCCATGAAGTGTATGTATGAGGGGGCTATGGCTGCAGCGTGTGTGGATAGTAAATTTAGTGAATTTCTTATTCTGAATGTTGGAATGAAACAGGGATGTTTCATGTCTCCACAGTTGTTCAATCTGTATATGGACAGGGTTATAAAAGAGATACAAGGTACGGCCGTGGATGCTGGAGTGGCTTTAATGTAAGGGGGCAATGTTTGGAAACTCCCTGTACTGTTATTTGCAGATGATACTGTACTGCTACGTAAAGACAAAGGGAACTGCAAGGCTTGGAGAATGAGTTTGGAAAAGTGAGTAAGAAATGCAATCTAAAGGTGAATATAGGGAAGGGTAAAGTTATGGTCTTTGAGAGAAATTAAGTCATTGAATGTAAAGCGATGTTGGATAATGAGGAAATGTAAGCAGACACAGCCAAAGAGTATAATTCTATAGAGAAGGCTATCTTGTTGTTTCGTCAATGGGAGAGACACCAAGAGAGTAATGGTGAGGTGTGTAGGAGATATCAGTGTAGGCCTTCTCTGTTCTGTTATTCTCTTTGTGTTTTAAGTGGGATGATAAAATGGG
This sequence comes from Birgus latro, assembly GCA_018397915.1. Taxonomy (NCBI): domain Eukaryota; kingdom Metazoa; phylum Arthropoda; class Malacostraca; order Decapoda; family Coenobitidae; genus Birgus; species Birgus latro. Next base: position 28,275 of record JAGKTI010009785.1, read on the forward strand.
ACGTGATGAGAAGCGTTAGGAGAAACACGTTAAGGTGGTTTGGGCATGTGGAGAGGACGGAGAGTGAAAGATTGACGAGGAGAGTGTATGTGAGTGAGGTGGAGGGGGCGAGAGGGAGGGGGAGGCCGAGGATGAGATGGAGGGATGGAGTGGAGAGGTATATGAGAGAGGGGGGTGCGAGCTGGGAGCGTGGTAGTGAAATGGCAGGGGACAGAGTGACATGGAGGCAATTTGTTTGTGGCCACCCCGTTCGGGATTGAGGCGTCTGGCAATAGATAGATAGATAAAATGGGCAGATCTGGGTCAGTGGAGTTTATTGTGAGACAGTTACTTGAATAAAAGATAAGAGCTTGGCATGACCCGTGTAGCCTATGATTAGCAGTTTATGCTAGCTGCTGTCCTCCTACTTTACTCTCACTCTCCTACTCCCCATCGCTCTCTCCTTCTCTAACTCTCGTTCTCTCCTGCCCTACTCTGTCTGACTCTCTCAGTCTGTCTACTAACTCTCCTACATGTGATATCGGACTTATATCCCCCTCTAGCTTCCAGCTGAAGTGTGTGGGCATACGTGTGCATACATTTGTGTGTGTGTGTGTGTGTGTGTGTGTGTGTGTGTGTGTGTGTGTCGGTCATGTTTCCGGCATATGATCAGAGGTGTATGGCATTCTTAATTAATCTGGGTAAGAGGATGTGATGTTGTCTCTTCCTGGAGAACTCAGACATAAGAACCTGTTTTACATATTGCTACCTATAGCTCTATAGTTGCATATCAAAGTTACATAGTGTATTGTGTTATAACATACTATGCTTACAGAAATGGAAAATGTAAGTGCATTTAATTACCTGGGTAGTGTGATGAGTAAGGATGGAAGTTTTGAGAGTGAAGTGCTTGAAAGGGTACAACAAGGAAGAAAGGTTGCTGGTTCTTTGAAAGCAGTCATAAGAAACAGGGAAGTGAGCATGGAAGTAAAAAAGTCACTGCATGACAGTAGTGTATTTGTGATTCCAACTCTACCATATGGATGTGAAGCTTGGACCTTGTTGGAAAGACATAAGTCAAGAATGGATGTGGATATGAGTTATCTGAGATGAGCATGTGGAGTTACATGGAGAAAGTGAAGGAGCATTGTGGTGTGGATGTGGATGTGGATGTGGATGTGATAGAAAGCGTTAGGAGAAATACACTGAGGTGGTTTGGCCATGTGGAGAGGATGGAAAGTGAAAGACTAATGAAGAGAATGTATGTGAGTGAGGTGGAGGGAGGGAAGAGGGAGGGAGAGGCCAAGGATGAGATGGAGGGATGGAGTAGAGAGGTATATGAGAGAGGGGTGTGTGGGCTGGGTGCAACGCAGTGAAATTGTGGAGGACTGGGCAACATGGAAGCGATTTGTTCATGGCCACCCCTTACAGGATTAAGGTGTCTGGCAATAGATAGACAGACAATTTTATTCAGCTCTGGAAAGAACGTTGTTAGTGAAGAGGTCATAAACAGAATCCTCTGACCTCTTCAGTATGAGATCTTAAGCTGAATAAAATCATCTATGGGCTGAAAGAAAACCTAAAAGTGGTTATGTCACTGGGTTGATGGGTTTGATCATACATGGAAGGATTAGAGTCATGGTCCACCTACTGTACATAAGCCTTCACATGATTTTATTTACTTTGGAGAAACTACTGCAGTGAAGAGTTAGAATCTCCTCCTCCTTCTTCTTCTCCTCCTCCTCCTCTTCCTCCTCCTCCTCCTCATCATTCTCATCATCCCAACCTATTTTTCACATTCAAAGCTGGGG
>JAGKTI010009786.1:7668-30059 GCA_018397915.1 Birgus latro
TTCTTCTTCCTCCTCCTCCTCCTCCTCCTTCTTCTTCTTCTTCTTTTTTAGGCTCCTGAAAACCAAATTAAGCCAAAGGGTTAGAAATGTTATCGATTATGACCTTGCTTTCTTAAACTGGTATTTCACTTAAGACGTGTCACCTCAATGCATGAATATTCCCTTGGTCTAAATGATGAAGGCTGCATAGTAACCTCCAGAAGTAACCTTAAATATTCTTCATTAACTTTTGTTTAAGTGTATGCCTGCTACTTCTAATACTACAACATATAGATGAAACTTTATAGATGAATTATAGAGTACATTCAGAAATCCTTAGACAGATAAAGAGAACAGCAAACCAAACTTATGTGCAACCATCAATCAACTGGGGAAGGGCAGTTTTTGTGAATCGTGTTCCAGGTAGATGTTGAAACGAATATTACAGAGTTTATTTTTGCATATTCTGAGACACATTCAATCACAAGTGGCATAGCTAACCTGTTTTCGATAGGCTGTTAACAGTCTCGGTTAAGGTTTGTAGGCCAAGAGGTTAGCCTTTGCAACTAGTAAAGGTCAAGACATGTAGGTTTGCTGGCCTGTAATTGTGTCAGTGGCCTTTGGGAGGAATTTGCACGATGGTACGTAAATTAAACATACTAATAAGACAATATTAAATGATTTTCTCGTTACTGCTTAAACATATTGTACACGTATATCCACTCAGCTCCCCATGTGATGATCTGGCTCACCTCTTTCCAACAAATACAATTCATCATTATCATTGTTACATTTTCCACGGCCTCCGGTGTGATTTAGATTTTTACCAGGGAGGTATGTTGCGTTTGACCGTTGCCTGATCCCGCATCCTGAGAGAGGCGACCCGGACAAAAGGATCTTCAGGCGTTTCTGTTCCCCTACTCAGTAACGACCCCGCTACCACCTTTACATACCCTCTCACCTCATCTCTCCGTCTACTTCTCGGTAACCCCCTCACTTCTCCAACCCACAATCCACCCATACTCAGACGTAAATTAGACCGTAGGCGAAAACCCGCAATGTGTCTATAAACAGCTTGAAAAAAAATTAGCCCCTTTGTGCCTAGTACGTATTTTTACTGGACTCTTACTGTGAGTGAGATTTAGGCAGGTGAACTAGAAGGGTTAGATACAGGTTTGTTTATAAGTTATATTTACCTCCTCCAGCTCGATAATTTTCCCCTAAGCAGGAAAACAAATCGTCCAGTGGTAGCAAAGAGGGCACATGATGGACGTGTTCAGAGGGAAAGGGTTAACGTTAGGTCATCCTTCCCAGCCACCTGCCCCCAAATTTTCTTTTTTTAATCACTGACCCCCATTGCCCTCGATTTAGCCTTATTCACCTATAGTCTCCATCATCAGCGTCTGTTTAAATACTCAGGCTCCTATAACTCACTCTCAGTTGAATATAATCCTCTGACGTTAGCTGGAATTGAATACTGGAAATGTCCCCACCATGTTAGGGTTAATTTTGATGGCATAAACGCGCTTAGGCTCCCATGATTTATTCTTAGCTAAAATAATAATAATAATAATAATAATAATGATAAAAGCCGACGTTAACTGGCATAGTGTGTTAGACTTACCCCGACCATGAGACGGATAATGTGTTGATTGGAATAGAGTAAGGATTTTATTCACTCGTGTGGTTGATAGGCGTTGATGGTGGATATGCTTGGCTAGGAATGAACGAGGTGTGGCCCTTGAGTGGAAGTGAAAGTGAGAGTTCCGTTATAAGCAGCAGTGTTTTAGCAAAGGGTCATTATAAAGGGTCATATGGCGAGGAGGTTTGGGAAGGGATGAGCGAGTGGATAAAGGGAGGGGTTAATAGTTGTCATCCCTTTGTGGTAGATTTATGGTAAAAGGTTTTAGCAAAGGGCTATGACAATGGGTTACTGGTTGGCAAAGGGTTAAGGCAAAGGGATATGACAAAGGGTTATGGCAAAGGGCTATAACAATGGGCTGTGGGTTACGGCAAAGAAGCTGAGGCAAAGGGTTAAGACAAAAGATTATGGCAAGGGATTATGGCAAAGGGTTATGGCAAAGGGATAAGACAAAGGATTATGACAAAGGACTGTGGCAAAGGGTTATGTCAAAGAGTTAAGACAGGATTATGACAAAAGGTTATGGCAAAGGGTTATGGCCAAGGAGTTAAGGTTTACGAACAAAGGGTTATAGCAAAGGGTTTCTAATTTTAGTTCAGAGCTGCCTTTGCTTTCGTTAGTGGGGACGTTGTATGGCGAAGGGATCGATAAAAACAATAACTATCTCTTGTCCAGTTGGTAAATATTGATTGCCTGTACTGAGAACATATTGAATTGACGTCCTCCAGGATAAGGGTTGATAACAGGCTAGAAAGGGTCCCCTAAAAAAAAAAGGCCCTTCGAAGCCTAATACCGTATGGCTGTAAGGAGAATTGGCTATAATTAAATCTCCTCTTAGTGCAAGACCTAACCCCTCTACTACAGTCTCTCGTATTTTCTTCTTGCAGTGTCAGACGATTTCTTGAGGCTAAAATGAGAGTTTTAGAACCTGAGGTATTAGATAGAAGAATTCATTAATCGCTTCAGTAAGAGTAGCGCTTGGTAAGTCAGATAAATTCAAGACAAGTACTGGTCAGATAGCCGATCCGGTCACCACTACTGATAAACATCTAAGCGGGTGAAAGGAAATATGGGAAAGCTACTCTGGTTTGCGATCATTATTATACCTCACTACTGTTCATATTTTGCGCTGCTGACGTTCAATCTTACCACCACAAACGGAAAAAAGTATTCTTGCTTTTGATGTGTCTCTTAGGGGAAAAAATGGAAGACTTCTCGATCTGTGATTAGCCTTTGATGGCATAAGTCTGATACTACTGGTTAAAATGTCTCTTCCAGTCTGGTGTTCATTTACGGACTCTCACCTCATAGCAGCGTCTGAGTTCCGCGTCGTATGAAACAGATATTTATAACTGATAACACCCTCGAATTGTGCATGTGTATTGAAAAGATCGTGATAGGTATGCGACAGGAAACATTATTTATGGAAATGTATATTCTTTTATAAAATGGGGCTTTATGAAAATTAAGCTGTAGCCGGATCAGTGTTAAAATTATACATATATTTCTTACTCGCCCTGGAATTTGAAACTTTGCTTGAGTCAGATATTTTTACTACCAAGTAATGTTTGTAGCTTTTTTTGTTAAGAACTGTTGCATTATCACAGAAGAGAAATTGCATCTCATTCTGTAATAAACGATGCACTGAATTAAACACACACACTAGCAGCATCCCAAGGCTATACAGTTTTTACATCAGCACCTGTTACTGTCTGAACAATTTTTATTAATTTTTTGGTAGGGAAGCAAAGAAAAAGTTACTGAGCTCGTACATTTTGCCATTACCTCTCCTGACTGGGTGGCTAAAAGTTTTACAATATTTTTTTTAAAGCGAAGACTCTAGATTATTATCCCTAGTAATGGACGAGGTATTGGAACATATGACACATTACAGAGAGCATTACAAGCGTGACAGAGCACTTATGATGGCGAGGTCAGGGTCAAAACGAAGTAATTACGCTGGTTGGTGGGGTAGGGGTGAGACAAAGCCATCAATATTGCGTTTAACCTTTCGATGTTATGGTGTTTTTTAAGCGGTACTTCTTATCAGACAATTTTAATTTTAGAGGAGCTTTCTGGTACTGAGGGGGTTGATGAATCTCAAAAAATACATCTAGTTCGAAATGTGTCTTAAACTGAACCAAGTCGTCAGGAGATGGCATGAAATAAGTAAAAATGGCGTCCCTGGGCTAAGATAAGAGGTTTAAATTATTTGGTTATATGACGTCTATTTTTGTTTTTTCTTGCTTCCTCTAGACGATTTCATTTTGCAGTAGGTTACCCTGTCTTCGTGGAGTGAGAAGCGGTCATCATCAACCCATAAACTTACAGATGTCTAACCCTAAACTCAATAAAATCATCAAGTGGTGGCCAGAATAAAGAGAAAGAGCAGTTAATCTAAGTCTGAATATTTTTATTTATATGTTGTAAGACTCACGGATAGGATAGCAAGGGCGTTCGTCGATCGGGTATATCCATCGTCAGTAAAATCAGCAGCCAGCAGACCGATGTACAAGCGCAATGCTCTATGATTTTCCTGTTTGAAATAACTAGGGGTAAAAAAACGTCCACTGCATCACTCCTTAAACCCGGGGAAAATCAGAATAAAACAAGAAGGAACACAATACCCTCTGCCGCATATTCAGGGTCATTCAGGTCAGTCGGGCCTTTCCCTACATCGGGCCGTGTCTCATTCATGCACGTCTTGTCACATCCATTGACGTCAGATGCATTTTAGTCATTATACTTCACTTAAGCTATATTCAAAGTAGACTCTTTAAGTCACTTCAAGTCCATTAAGTCAATCAGACCCATCAAATCATCGAGATCTAATCAGGCCATACTTATGAAGGTTTGTGCTAAAAACCAACCCTATCAATGCCAAGTTTTTTGAGAGGATGGTTCAGTGTTTTCAGGTTTCTTTAGTTCCACCAGATCAATTCAAGTCGGTGAAATAGTTCGGGTACTGATTATGAAAGCGTGTGCCCCCAAAAATCAGCTTTATTTATGCAACGTTTATTGAGATGTTGATGCAGGCAGTACAGGTAGGGGGGACGGGGGTAGAATGAGAGGAGTGGAGGAGGTGGTCTGAGGTGATGGGGGTGAAGGATCGTGGAGAGAATAATATAATCGATGAGTATGGACATCGCCTTTGGGTTTTGTGCGTCTGCTGGTAGTCAAACCATTGCTGTACACATTGGCAGAGCATAAATGGGTGGGATGAGTGGACAGAGGCAGGCGGGATGGACTAGAATGGTGAAAAGCAGTTACGCAGGGCAGGGGAAATAAACATTGTAAAACTTGTTATAGCGTCATCGTTACCACAAGCGATGTCACAGACTGACAATTGAAGAAGTGAAGGAGCGTTGTGGTGTGGATGTGGATGTGATAGGAATCGTTAGGAGAAACACATTGAGGTGATTTGGACATGTGGAGAGGATGGAGAGCGAGAGACTGACGAGGAGAGTGTATGTGAGTGAGGTGGAGGGAGGGAGAGGGAGGGGGAGGCCAAGGATGAGATGAAGGGATGGAGTGGAAAGGTATATGAGAGAGGGGTGTGTGAGCTGGGAGCAGGGCAGTGAAATGGAGGGGGACAGGGCGACATGGAGGCGATTTGTTTGAGGCCACCCCTTACGGGATTAAGGCGTGTGGCAATAGAGAGACAGATAGAGACGTGACAGTGGTTTTGGGAGGCGGAAAACAGAATATTGGTTAATACTCAGGCTTGTATGACTCGGATCTCAGCTGAGTAAAATCGTCTGACTTAAGGTGGAACAGATTACTAAATTTGCTTTGACTGTGAGAGGGCTAAAGGTGACTACAAGCACTCTCAGGTGAATAGAACTGTCTACTTTTAGCTGCTATATAATACTAGAAAAATAAAGATAACACAGTATAAAGGTATGGCTGATAAGTTTGTTTTCACCTCCCAAAAATCTGTCACCACTTTCAGCTCAATAGTGGCTAAAAGTAGTGAGACACGGGTTAATCTGAATAGTAACCATGGAGACTCAGTCCTACCTATTAATTAAGGCTCATTGGAATCCATGCAAACACAACTTAGTTTTCAAGTTGTGTGAGTGGCCCAGTTCCGTCAGATAAAAAAATACAATTCTATAGGAAAAAGTAGATTGCTCAAGACGGTGTGCTAGGAGGTCAAAATAGGATTGTTTACCTATCCGTAGCCTGTTCACCTCAATTCTCTCATGCTTAGACAGTCTACAGTGTCACAGGAGCCAGAGAGTGTCAGTACTGTCACCATTAGCGCTCTCATCGTCGGAACAACTCTAGTATTCTTTTCCAGCTAACGCCAGACGATTTTATTCATCTGAGAGTGAGTCATATCATTCTGGCAATGTTAGCTTGATATGGATTCTCGTTATTTCCCGTAGATAAAAGGCAGAATAAGACAATACCGCGGCTCTACGTCCTTTCCATAGCACTTCTTCGAGACTAGCACCATATTCTAGTGTTAATCTATTGCAGCGTAGCATTGGAGATGGAGAATTGGCAATTGCTAAGTTGAAGTAGACAGAGAATAGCCCAGGTCTGAGTTTGAAGACATCCCGTGTTGCACTCCTAGCTGATTATACCTCCTTCATAATCTGCAGTAGTCTCGGGTCGTCTTAAAGTCATTATCCTTTACCTTTTATACTGAATTATGGCGCGTTAAGAAACTGCTATTTGCCACTACCCACACTCTGAGGTGGAAAGTGAAGATTTATTTACCTCGCCAACCCGTTACGTCAATGGTAAGTTGTTTTTGCCACCTTCAGACGTCTGCGTTCAACGTGGGAAAGATTTCTTGTGCTGAAGAAATTAACGTAACCCATATCTAACCTGTCACTTTAAAATGTCACTCCTACGCTAAGCAAAATCGTCTGAGGGTAACAACATGATTAAAGACATGATAAAGAATGCGTTATCTGTTAGAAGTAGTTAAATAATCCTGATGGTCCTTCGCAATACTCAAAATCTGTTAATAGTCCTAATTGATATGTATTCCAACGAGTCAGCTTTTGAGAAATCCAAACAAGCATCTATGAAAAGATTATTCTTAGCAGACTAATTTACCGTCGAGTGGTTGGTTTATCTATTGCCTGAATGGACTCAGGCTTGACTCGAAGGTGGGGGAGAGAACAAGTTGATTATTTCATTCTCGTTAAAACATCCTTTTCTGATCATGCGCAAGACCCACCTACATATCGTAATCGTCCCTCCCCACCCCCTTATACGATCACAGTAACCATGAAACAGTTTTAGTACGTATTCCTTACTGACAGTGGGTATACGTGCCGGAGTGGTGACATGTGAGGGTATGTGACAAGCAGGGAGACCACTAAACCTTAGGGATCGGGCTGCCTAGTGAATGTTCAGAGAGGGATACGAGAACGAAAAAGATGAGGGCTGGCAACCGGTTTATCAAGGGCATTAGTATATCGCTCATCGTTAGTGTCAAAATGCACACAACGATAATATTACGGCGTGCTTGACCTCCGTGGCTGCCTTCACGCTCTATTTGGCAAAGGGCCCACGCCACACAACGCCGAACCATCCCCTTACACCACACCCACCGAACCACCTACACCACACCCACCAAACCACCACACCCACCAAACCACACACACAACACCCATCAAACCACATACATCATACCCACCAAACCACACACATTACATCCCAACAAACCACACCACATCACACCACACAACATCACACCACCCTTACATCACACCCACCAAACCAGAGACACTGCATCCCAGCACACCACAACCATCAAGCTAAATACATCACATCTCAACACACACCACATCACACCACACAACACCACACTACCCCTACACCACACCCACCAAACCACATACACAGCATCACAGCACATCATATCACAGCACACCACATCACACCACACTACATCACACCGCATCACAACGCCACACAACCAACAGCGCACCACAGAACCAGACTTTTAGTACTGTATTTCACGTCACTTATTTATGTGCATTTTTTTTCTTACCGTTACGATAATAATGGAAGTTTTTTTTTTCTTTAATATCTGGACCACAAACGCAATGTCACTGTTTTCCTCATAATGAAAGTATGTGGGGAACGTAAACATCAACTCAGTAAAAAAAAAAAAAAGACCAGTTCTTTTTTTTACCGATACTCTCATTACTGGTGGTTTTGGTAGTGGACTTGGTGTGTGTGTGTGTGTGTGTGTGTGTATGTGTGCGCGAAAAGGAAAGCACATTCACTGATACTAATGTAATGGATGACCTGGGATGACATTCACCTGCTTCCATTGAATTTTCACATGTTGATGAATACCGTAGTTTGCATCGTCATTAACATCAAACACGAACAAGGTAAGAAGTTCAGCATTGTTTACAGTATCAACCAAACCTTACCTCTATTATCCTGGGCTATGACTGTATTCACGCAACATCAGTGATTTTGTTTTCTTCATGCAGTATGTATGCTGGAACGTGTATGGAGATGAACATGATAAGTTTGACTCTGTAATTTGGCAGTTGACGAAAAGGCACTGTCCCAAAGGCATTATGAAGCACAATTTTATGTCGAAATTTGTCTTGTGAGTTGGAGCCATAAATTTCGAAGGCCTGAATAATAGATGGTGAGACATGTGGACTGTTTCATGGGGCAGGGTGTTTGAAAGTCTTCCAGCTTTTGTTCTCCAGTTAAGGTTTATGGATCCCTTCTATCCAAGGTATCAGTGTGAATGAGCTGACGGTGATGATATTTGCTGAATCATATATTATTAGTAAGTAGGGTTTAGAATATGCAGTAAACCAGACTTGTGTCTCCTATTATATAACTAATCTTAAGACTTTTTTTTTTTAATGCAAGGTTGAAGGAACCAAAGGCCAGGAGCCAGCAAACTGTTCCTTCAGGCTTCACCTCCTGTTTCTTTAATTCTTTCGTTTCAGTCGACCTTCCCAACTGCTACACTCCAGCATTTCACAGTCCTTTTACATATTCACCTTATCCCACGACATACTTGACTCATTTAAGATATGACTCTTATATCCTATACTATTATTCTAAGTTAACTCAATACGAATTTTTAAAGTCTTTTGTTTACACGTACGGGCTGCATTAATTTGGTTTCTTAACGTAATTGCATTTTATGTATGACCATACTTAGAGCTCAAAGTATACGGAAGAGGATATTTGAATTTTTTATTATAAAATGCAGAGGATATACTGACATGTGTTATACATAAATTATTAATTCTTCTACATACGTAGTAAGACTGGTTATTCTTGCAAATAGGCTTACGACTCAGTACAGTGTTTCACACACAAATAGTCCTCAAAAAATTAAGTAAAATGAAAATGATTGATATTCACACTGAATACCATCAGATCCTTACACAGAAATATTAGTCTGAAAGTTGATGCTTCTGAACTAAGAGCCACTGTGGTAATGTTTTGCGAAGAATTTGAGAAGGTTTGGTTGACATACTGTTTCGTCCTTCAGGCGGTAGATGAAATACATGATGAATATGGATGTGCATTGATGAATGTATAATGAAATGTTAAATGAGTGCATAACATTGATAATGAAATGAGCCTATATTTGAATGATGTTCATAACGGAAATACAGCAAAGTAATACAACATAAACAAAAATAACACATCATACAATTGAATTCTTGCGAACTAGCGAGAATAGTATCCTCTTGGAGGTCCGTAGTACCCCTCCCCAGACTCGTCTGAGTCTTCCTCAGACTCGTCCGAGTCTTCCTCCGGCTCGTAGGATTCCTGTGACGGGTACTCGGCCTCGCCCTCGAACGTGACCTCGGGAACGAAGCCGGAGTATCCGTCCACGTGGTAGGTTACGGTCATGAGGCGACCGTCGGGCAGCTGCACGTAGTACGACCCCTCAGTTTGGTCACCATCGCGGGACTCCTGGTGGCCATAGTAATTCTCGGAAGAGTCGTCATCCACCGACCACTCGAAGCTGTACTTGGCCTCGCTTGATCCATACGAGCCATAGCCCTCGTCACCCTCATCACCTTCTTCATCTTCATCTCCCTCTCCCTCATTTTCTTCGCCCTCATCGCCCCCATCAGCCCCTCCTTCGTCATCCTCGGAATGTTTCCTGGAAGATCCCTAAGTATTGCTTGGGTTAGAAACTGAACGCGAAAATGTTACAGGCATACCAGTACCAGTGATTATTTCCTGAACCAGCTAATCTTAGTGAAACTTGAAAATGGTATCAAAATTTCATAAGAGAAATATTTTTCGGACCACTTTTCGGGTAAATGGGGAAAAAAATAGTTGCAGTTTACATTTTATTTTATCTTATTTATTTATTTATTTTTTTGAAACGAAAATGAACCTGGTAGTCGTAATGTTACTAATGACTCACCCTTGGTAGGCGGTAACCGAAGGATGGCCTCCGCTCCGCCGACACCATCACCACCCCAACCAACAACAGTAGGGCCAGCGTTACCTGCAATGTTATCAGGTGCAATTACTAACGTTATACAAGAAGTTACTCATCTCAGTTATCGCTTTTACTTAATCATTCCATTAAAAAAGTTACGAAAAATATTATACCTCTCTTATTAGTATGAAATGGTTTTAAAGCATAGGAAATGAAACAGTTCAAAGCACTTTTACTTTGGTCTGAAGTTAAAAACGCCTTTAGTTTAAAAGCTCAATATATATGCCACAACAATTCCAACTCTTCTGACCTGAATAATTAAAGACAACACTAACACTGACCTAACCTTCATTATAACTTCGTATATGTCTGGATTTACTAGCCGTGTTGAAACTTAACTCTACGTCAGTAATGATGTATGGTGCAAAATAAAGCATAAATACGATAAGGAAACGTATGTTTTGTTTATTTTAACCTCTCTTTCTACTCGTATGTGGTTGGTACCTTAATAAGCATGTCTGGTGTGGTGGCTGGGGTGGCAGCTGCAACAGTGTATGACCAACACAGCCCGGCTCTGCTTGTTTATATGCCTTGGCAGGACCGGCTCGCCCAACCTTTTCCTTGACCTGACAACCGGTTTTTGCTATTGTCTTCTTGCAATCCTCCCCCGGTTACCTCAATTTTATATGCCTTCGATTGACCTGCCCACCCAACCTTTTCCATAACCTGGCAACCAGTTTTTGCTATTCGCTTCACGCAATCCTTCTCCGGTTACCTCAATGTCAGGGACACAACTTTCTACCCAACAGGTTTTGTTGATAATGAAAGTGCACAGCGTTCATCTTTTCCCTTGGCTAGTTTACGTGTTACGAGTGTTACCTTCATTTTGCAAAGAGGAAGTTTTTATTTTTATTTTTAAATGCAAGAAAGAAGGAACCAAAGGCCAGGAGCCCCAAAACCGTCCCTTCCAAGAAAAAACAAAAACAATACAAAAGAGAGCCAAATTCAAGATCCGTTCATTTCGAGGTGCCTGGACACACTGCGTTTGAAACACTGGAGATCATAGGAAGTAGGAAATACAGACAGAGGGAGATAGTTTCAGAGTTGACCTGTTGCATAAATGAAGGACTGGGAGCAACGGTTAACTCTGGCATTAGAAAGGTGGACAGAAAAGGGATGAGAGTTTGTTGCCAGACGGTCGTAGAGGTGGAGGGATGCAAGCAGACAGTTCGGAGGAGCAGTGACCATTGAAGTAGCGAAAGAAAAGAGATAAAGATGCAACAGTGCGGCGAAGAGACAGAGGTTGAAGGGAGCCAGTAAGAGGAGGAGAGTTAATGAGACGAAAAGCCGTTGACTCCACCCTATTGAGAAGAGCGGTATGTGGGGAGCCTCCCCACACATAAGAGTGGTACTCTACACAGGGACGAAAAAAACCAGTGTATAAAGTCAACAACTGTGCAGGGATAAAGAAGGTTCGGAGTCGGCTTAGCACATCCAGTCTCTTGGAAGCAGATTTCACAAGAGATGCAATATCTCTCTATCTATCTGTCTCTGCACCCCACCATGTGATGCTCTGCAGAGATTGTATGTAGGGTGAGAAGTGCTTGTATGTGTGACTGTTTGTGTTGGAGTGGCTTTGGCTGTGTGCGTAGTCTGTGAACCAAGTGTAATCGAACCGCCAAAGCCGACTGGGTGCAAGTATACTAGTATGCGACACAGGTTCAACCACAGCACCCCTTACGGTATGTCCGCCAAAACGGTCAGTGGTTCGGTGAACGCTTCCCAAAGTTTTTACAACTCCGGCGGGAGGCGAACCCGCATCCACCAGCGGGCGAGACACACACTCTGCCACTGTACCACAGAGGCTCTATGATATTTCCAAGAAAGTCCCGAGTGAATGAAACCCCAAGCGTGTTCAAGGATGATACAGGATTGAGCTGGACATTATTAAACTTTAGTGGGTACTCCTGTGGAAGACTGTGTCGGGTTGATAGGTATAAAAACTGAGTTTCTGATGCATTAAAAACAAGATTATTTTTACCCCGGTCAGGATACGAGCCGTCAGACATTAGGTGTGCCATAGCCTCATCCCTTGTTTGTTGAAGTAACTGCTGAGATGGACGTTGCGGGAACCGAATGGAAAGGTGAAGGGTGGAATCATCAGCGTACGAGTGGAAAGGGTTAGAAGTACAGCTTCGAAGGTCATTGATGAATAAAAGGAGGAGAGTTGGTGACAGGACAGAGCCCTGAGGAACACAACTGTTGATAGATCTAGAAGAACGATGGCGTCTACAACAGCGGCTATAGAAAAACCAGAAAGGAAGCTAGAGATGAAGGCACAGATAGAAGGATAGAAACCGTAAGAGGGCAGTTTGGAAATTAAAGATTTATGCCAGACTCGATCGAAAGCCTTTGAAATGTCAAATATAATGGCAAAGCTTTCGCCAAAGTCCCGAAAGGAGGATGACCAGGAATCTGAATGGTGGGTCAAAAGATCGCCAGTGGAGCGTCCTTGACGGAACCCATACTGACTATCAGAAAGAAGGTTGTGATAGGAAAGATGCTTTAAAATTTTTCTGTTAAGATCTGACTCGAAAACTTTTGAGACACAGGATGTTAAAACAACTGGACAATAATTAGGGGGTCACCCTTCTTTGGGACTGGCTGAATGAGAGCAAACTTCCAGCAAGAAGGAAAGGTACAGGTTGAAAGACAAAGGCAAAAGAGTTTACATAGGCAGGGTGTAAGCACAGACGCACAGTTGTTGAGGACAACAGGAGGGATTCCATCAGGCCCATATGCCTTGTTAGTACTGAGACGAGTGATGGCAGAAAATACATCAGCTGAAGACGTTTTAATGTCAGCCATGAGGAAGTCAGAGGGGGGAAGTGATGGAGGACCAGCACAGGAATCGTCTAAGGTGGAATTGGAGTAGAAAGTCTGAGCGAAGAGATCCGCTTTATCAGTAGAAGAAATAGCTACAGAGCCATCAGAGTAGAAAAGAGGAGGGAAGGATGATGAGGTAAAGTTGTTAGCAAGGTTTTTGGCAAGGTGCCAGAAGGAGCTGGAAGAATCTGAGTTGGAAAGCTGAGAGCATTTAGTACAGATGAAATTATCTTTAGCAGAGCGAAGAACAGACAGTACGATTCCGGGCAGAAACATAAATAAGATGTGATTCAGGGGTGGGTTGGCTCTGGTACCTTTAATAGCCCCTCAGTGAAGTGTCCTTCACTGACTAAAAAATTTAACTCTTGATTGTTCTGGTAGTTACAACATGCATGCTGTAGAAATTATATTACGGTTGGAATGTTAAAAAATCAGTAAGGAACTAATGCTGCAGGTTTGAATCATTTGGCAAGGAACTTCAGGTGGTTAAGTGATCATACTGTGCTGTTATTATATTCAGTTAATGATACTTCCTTTCAATCTCCTGGTTTTCTTCCTCTCGGGTCATTGATGAAAGCTGTGCCGTTGCACTTGACATCTCAAGGGCTTTCGATCGAGTCTGGTATAAATCTTTAATTTCCAGGTTGTCCTCTTATGATTTCTATCCCTCTCTCTGTGCATCTCTAGCTTCTTTTCTGGTCACTCAATAGCTGCCGCTTTTGATGACCACCATTCTTCTTCTATAGCTAACAATATTGGTGTCCCCATGGGTTCTTTCCTGTCATCAGCTCTCTTCCTTCCATTCATGCACGACCTGCACATCAAATTGTATGCAGGCATATACTGTCCATTTGCTTCCTACAGCGTCCTTCTCAGGAGTTACTTAAAGAAACACGGGATGAGGCTATGGCACACGTAATGTCTGAATTGGGTCACATTTCTCACTGGAGTAAAAGTAATCTTGTTGCTTTTAATGTGTCCAAAACTCAGTTCCTACATCTATCTGCCTGCTAAAATCTTCCAGAGGAATATCCTTTAATATTTAACATCCATTTCAATCCCGTATCATTATGTGAATCTACAGTACTTTGGGTTTCACTTTCTCGGCATATATCATGGAAAGATCATATTAACTCTCTTGCAATTTGCTTCCAGGAGATTAGGTGTGCTAAGCCTACTCTGTCTTCTTTACCCCCACACAGCTGTTGACTGTATACTGAAGTTTTATTCGCCCTTGTGTAGAGCACAACTCTCACGTGCGAGGGGCACTCCACATTCAGCTCTTCTAAACAGGTGGAGTCAGAGACATGTCGTTTCATTAACTCTCCTTTTTTCACTGACTTCTTATCAACCAATGTCTCTTTGCCGCACTGTTGCTTATTTTTCTGTTTCCTGGAAAGAGGGAAGGCAGAGTCAGGACTCTATACCGAACGAATAGTATCTTTCAGTGTTAAGGTAGTAATTTGAAGCTTTGATAAGCTGTCTGCGTTTTCGTGCCATCATATTAATGCTACTCATGCAATCCAACAAAACTTTAAACGGCCACCATAACACTAGGAAAAAAACCTTCATTCAGTGTTAACTATGAGACATCCCATCAGGGTTAGGAGAAAAGGGTGAGCATCTGCTGTGGTATGCGACTTAGCACAGCCGTTAACTATGTTTTTCCTAGTTTTTTGTACTGGTCCTCAGATACCTAGATATTAGTAAAGCCTTTGATGCCATCTTCCGAAGCAAACTGATCTCCAAGATACACGACACTAACATGGAGAACATCACCAAACGCTTTCAACTATTTATCTGGTAGACAAGCACATGTTACATTCCAGGGCAAGTCATCACGAACACGAAATTTCCCCAGTAGATTTCCGAGGGGCTCCGTTCTCTCACCCACTCTCATCACTCAATACATGCATGATATTCCTACATCCCAACCACGCACACACTATGTCTCAAATGCAGAAGACATCAGCATAATAGCCTGCATGCTGCAATAGGACTACTTCAACACAGTGCAGACTCATAACCATTAAAATGAACATAGATACTCCCCTCAAATCACACTTATCAGTATACTTGTGCCACACACCCCTTCTCCAACACAGTTCTTGGAGTGTCACTGGACTCACCTTCAAAGACCACAGTCATACAAGACATCCACAGGCGGTGCAGTCATAGGTTCAGTGCTCTAAAGGCAACTGCGGAGCCTGAGTTTGGGGGAAAAAAAATCGTTACTCTACAGACAATACTTTAAATCAGTTACGTTCTATGTCTCCCTGGCATGGACTCACATCCTATCTAAAATTTGCAACAGCACCTTTCAAACCATACTGAACAACACCGTACGCATTACCACTGGCAGCACCATAAGTACACTCTGAAACAAAAGTCATCCCTGTCAGAGCCTGCATTCATTTCTGTAGAGCAGTTTGTGCCAATATAGTACACAACACTTCTGTCAGAGATACACAACACTCCTAGGCATATAAAACAATCGCAGAGCAAAAGTTATGAGGCTCTTTTCAATAATATCCCACCTCTAGACATTCCAACACTAGTAGTAAAGAAACGGCTACATACTGACTTCACGAGCAGGGCAATGCAACACTTCAGTCAGAACACTGTATTAGGAGCTCCCCCCCCTCTATTATCAACATCCAACCATCGGAGGCGTCCTTAAATAGATATCATTACGTTCATCTGCCAAGGGTAAGAACAGGTCATCATCAGCCCTCCTTCGCTACCAGAATATATTTGGTTTAGTTGTAATCACAGATGACGCGTGGCCAGCTTGTTGCATAGACCCACACAGCATAGTAAATACCATAGTAAATACCACAGCAAATACCACAGCAAAGACGCTGACACAACATATGCTGTGTACAAAATCTATGGGACAGCCACACAAGGGTAGTTGCTTACCTTCGGTCAACAGTTTTGCTTGATCAGACGGACTAAGGTTGAGTATGAACAACAACAGTGTTCAGTACAGCTAAATATTTCACTAGGCAGATATTTACTTTACCAGATGAAATTATTTCCACTCTATTTCTTTCAGCAAATGGACCCTACTTAGCCGAACTCTAGCGTACTTACTTTTAGGGTGTACTCATTAGCCCATACGAATATGATCATTTGACTACAAGGGACTCAGCGTTTTTAATCAACCAGACGTCCTTCTTTATATTAAAATTAGGACGACTGAAGCTCTTGCCTCTTGTTCCTACAATTTTCTCTGCATCTCAACCAGACCTTATGACTGCTAACCTTTAAAACCTCTCAGGATTGCAACGATTCATTGTACTCTCACTACTTCTGTGGTGCAGAGCAAAGGCTCTGATATCCTTAATTGTTCTGCGTATATAAGGTAGTACCCAGGAGGCAAATAGGTTCAGCAGTCATGGATTGTTATAAAAGGTTGTGACATATAATTTTAATTCTTGGACCACCAGGAACATTACTGAGGTGCACAGCCTTGGAAACCAACTACTGTAAGCTGAAAATCCAACATGGCTTCCACGATGGCTGCGGTATACATAAATGTTCACAAGTTGGTCAAGATTTTCATTAATTTCAAGTGTAATACAGGTTTTCCAGTTTTTTATTTTTTATTTTTTTTGGACAAGAAATTAAATGTTGTTAATTTCAAATAATTTCACATACTTTACCTGTAAAATCAACGACTGGAAGCTTGAAATCCATGATGGCGTTGAAGATAGCTGCCATATTTATAAAGGTTCATAGGTTGGACACAATATGCATTAATTTCAAACGTAATACGAGCTTTCTAGGGTTTCCAGGGAAAAGAAATTCATGCTTATTTAATGAGGATGGTGCTATCCGAGTATGTGGAACAAAATCAAGTCTTGTGAAAGCTACAAAGGAGGATACAGGCATTAGCAGCTGTGAAAGGTTGCCACTGAACATCAGAGCATATGCATATGCATTAGTAATCGATGTCTTGCACTGGATTCGTCGTTTGTCATTTGTGAAAGATGAAAAGTTCTCTTCCATTGCACTTAGATACCAACTTGCAGCTCTCAGTGAAGTCCCAGCTAATGCAGTGACTGTTCGCCTGTGTTGTGATCACTACAGACGTCCACCTATAAAGGAAGTAACAAAACAGATGAGGACTGGTAAGCCAAAAGCAGAAAAAATATCAACTATGATGTGTCCTTCAGAGTTCAGAGGTCTTTGTTTGTTCTACAAAGCTCAGTTACTTGCCTACTTGTGTGATAAATGGTGTCAAGACGCACTCCAGTCATCAAGTCCTGTTAGCACCAAAATTTATCCGGGTGGGGGTTTCAGTGAAGAAACAGTCACTAATATTGCAAAGTGGATTTTTCATGTCCTATATAGTTTTCAAGTATAGCTGATCAAATCATTGGTCATTCAAGTGATACAGTTGTAATTGGTCACTGTATATATATTATGCATCCGTCATGTTGAAAGATCCTCCTGAATTCTGGGTCAAGACAACAACAGACAATTACCATCCCATACATGACATTGCCAAAGCACTGCGACCACACAGGTGCCTCTCACTTCCACTACTTTACATCTATGTGGCAGAGATACCACCCGCACTCCTTTATTTACCAACAAAATGGGATGATTAACGGTAAGAAAATTCAGCTGGATGCTTTGGAAGACTTTGGCAGTGACGGCAAAGCTATCATAACTGAAGATGTTGTCAGTCAAGCTAGGAAGTTACTTGTCACCATCTGCACACAGAATACGAGATGTCAGATGTTTCTCTGAGTGAGATTCATACATTTTTTAAACTAACAAGACCACTCTTCTCAAGCTCCTTCCACCTACTGAGGATGCTTTTATGCAGCATTTGAAACTTTCTACCTTGGCAACGATCACTGACAAGACAGCACACATTGCAAGGCCTTGCATCCCTTCGGTGGATGAACGTTAAGTGTAAAGCAAGCAGGACTTGTGCCAGTTCCAGTGACTGCAGAACTGTGGCCACCAGAGGTGATTGCATCCCTTTCTTGTGGTTGCAGAAAAGATCGTTTAAGAAATTATTCAAGTGCCAAACGGAATGTTCCATGTTAACTTGCCTGCAGGTGGCGTGGATTTCCAGAGAGCTGCTCCAAAGCTCAGTACTGACTAGATTTTCTATGAGTATTGCATTTCCCTTTCCTCAGTTTGAACAGAACTACCTCTGTATTGGACTAAATCTCAGTGTTAGTAATTTTAGTAGTTATAACGGTTGCGTTACATCTCATTTAAAAAAAAAAAAAATGTTATGGTTTCGGGAAGAAATGTTTAATTACTTGAACATTATAAAGGATAATATAAATGCTTATATTCATGATCTGTTGAATTACTGACATTTCTCTGATGTGTGTTATTTACACATCCAGTAAATGTATTTTTGCTAACTTTCTAAGTCATTACAAGTGTATGAACTCTCTAAAGGAGAAAAGTGTGTTGTTCATTTTGATAAATTATCAGATTTGTGAAATATTTTGTGGTTTTGAACATAATCATTTTTTAAAAATTCCGAAGACAAATAATTTCATATTAATGGCCCATATAAGCATGAGTAAATATGACTACATACGACTTTGTTGACAAATTATCATCATTCCGTAAAATAGGATCGGCAGCCATTTTGGACGCCAAATTGGATTCCCAGCTGACAGTAGTTGGTTTCCAAGGTTGTGCACTTGGACGTTGTTCCCGATGGTCCAAGGATTGAAATGCTAAGCAACAACCTATTATAATAACCCTTGTCTTGTTGACTAGAAAATGTGGCTTTTGCCCCCTGCGTATACCTTGCTCTGTATTTTTAGTGAAGTATTTGAATAATCGATCCATACATATCACCGGTTTATGCAAGTGCGTCTTTGCGTTAGGAGATGTGTAAACCTTATACAAGTGGATTTTGAAAAGTTTTATTAAAAAAAAAACGCATATAACATACTGACATTCACTACATACATAACTAACATCATAAACAGTGAGACTTCACAAACCCAATGAAAATGAAGTTTTATCGTATGTACCCTCCTAATCATTGATGCGTTCACAGCCAGTACTTAAAAATATAAGTTTTTCCCAAATGAAGTAAATTTAGTGTAAACTACAGCTGTAAGTCTGCGGATCCTTGCACAGAAATGATAGGCATAAATGAAGGTTGCTAATTCAGAAACAAAGACCCAGTGTGAGGAATTTTTGGAAAAGAATATGAATAAGTCTGGATGGAACACAATCATGCTTCAGGATGAGATGATTCGTGGGAGATGAAATGCATGATAAAGTGGGTTACGGGTGATGAATTCATGATTAATAAATGAATGTGTGCAAAATGAATTATTCTGATAATGGATGTAAGATTATCATGGTATTAATGCTCACTGCGATAATACACATGATAAATAGAAAGACAAAAAAAAATCAGGCTTCAAAACCCTGGCGAACTAGCGAGAGTCGTATCTTCTTGGACGTCCGTAGTACCTCTCTCCCGATTCGTCCGAGTCTTCCTCTGAGTCGTGGGATTCCTGTGACGGGTACTCGGCCTCGCCTTCGAACGTGACCTCGGGAACGAAGCCGGAGTATCCGTCCACGTGGTAGGTTACGGTCATGAGGCGACCGTCGGGCAGCTGCACGTAGTACGACCCCTCAGTTTGGTCACCGTCGCGGGACTCCTGGTGGCCATAGTAGTTCTCGGAAGATTCGTCGTCCACCGACCACTCGAAGCTGTACTTGGCCTCGCTTGATCCATACGAGCCATAGCCCTCCTCACCCTCATCACCTCCTTCATCTTCATCGCCTTCCTCTCCCTCATTATCCCTGCCTTCGTCATCCTCGGAATGTTCCCTGGAAGGTCTCTAAAATATTTCTTGGAATAGAAACTGAAGAGAAAAACAATACTTTCATGTCTATCATTTTTCTTCTCTCGAAGCCCGTATAGCCTATGGGCACTTTGAACAGTAGTGACGAGAACTTTAAAGTAAATATTTCTCCCAACCTAGCACAAACCACAATGTTAGTGGAGTAGGAAATACTTCAAAGTAAGTATATAAGTTTAGACATTCAGAAGAAAACGTAAAGCTTGTCCCGGGAAGAAAGGTCATAAGTTTGAGAAATAAGAAATGAGGAAACTTCAAGCGAAGAAAAAAATCTACATCAACATGGGACCAAATTTTAACCGTATTGAAGGTACAATCACTGATGGCTCTGTGGATAAAAATGGTGTCTTTCCTACTATTTACCCTTAAGGTTATCAGAAATTGAAGCTCCGTACTGGTTTAGCTTTGAACACTCGTTGATATAGCGTTTATTGCCTAGAATTCCCTCATCTATCATTTCCTAAAGCTATGCCCTAACCTCCGAGGACACTTTTCAAAATATGGTTGAGGTACAAAGTGGTAACCTCAGTAATACTAATCGCTCACCCTTGGTAGGCGGTAACTGTAGGATGGCCTCCGCTCTGCTGACACCATCACCACCCCAGCAAGCAACAGCAGAGCCAGTGTTACCTGCAATGTTTTCAGATGCAAACACCACCATTTCAGGAAGATGCAACATTTTCTGTGTGTGTGTGTGCAAAATAGTCACAAAACATGCAAAAAGTATCTCCAGTACAGGAGAATTTCCGGTTTCATGACTTCAGTAATTCACAGCGATCAGAGGCACTCCATTAAAGGCTGGCTGTCATTATACGTAGAGAATAAGACAGCCGAAAATGATAGTTCCATTGTGAAAGAGCGTCCTGCAAAGTACGGGAACAGATAATTCATTTTCTGTATGGCTAGAAAGAATTATGTTTAGACTGTGTAGAGTGTAGCTTACTGTTGTATAATTAAGTGCCTTACATATATATAAATAAATAAATAAATATATGAGTTGCTTCCTGTTACGTACTGAATTACATTAATCAGAAATACAGGTGACCAAAGAATTTGACAATGCTTAGAGGGCTGTAAACGGTTCGTATTTTAAAGATGGATCCGGATTTCAAGTATTATTTGAGTGTAAACATATTAACGTTGATCATGAACCTGGACACTGGGATCTCTGTCTGCATATGTGTCTTACATTATTCAGTGGCCTGAAGTCTAGTGACTTTTTAATCATTTTGCCGCCAGACAATGTATTCATCGAAGAGAATCGCTGTAATGAAAATTTACTGATAATCTCCATTAACCCTTTCAGTACGATGGCAACTGTTCAATTTGTTTCTTGTTACTGCCAGATGATTATACTGAGATTTACAGGCACCCTTCTCAGTCTGGTATCAGTGGTACTGGGGAAGACGCCTTCACTTGGTGGCACCGCTATAGACGGGATGATCTATGGCCCAGTTGTACAAACGTCCCTCAACTACTTCCTTATTCCCCCAAAGGAGGATGGTAGACTGCAGGAGAAGGGTTAATTAAACCTGCAGTCGACTGGGTTCACGTTTCAGACTATGTGGGGTCGAGCTGTTTTATTTCTGTGTTAGTCAATACCACATAGCCGTGAGAAAAACGACGTCCGGTGGTGACAAATATATACTTCAGGTAACGGGAGTAATCGGGCTAAATCCTTTCAGTCTGGGGTTATTTCTTCATTGGTAATATTCATTTTGTATGGCAAAATAGAGAATTTCTGTTGACAATAAACGACGATAAAATAAACAGACTTCATATTTTTCCGCGATGAAATATGCACCTGCGTCGATAATGAACTCCTATACTCTTTTCTCACTAACCTGGCCTATGATTGACGTTTTTCTATCTCGAATGTCGATATGTAGCAAAAGATTAACGCTAGAATATGATGCTAGTCACAGAGAAGCCCTACTGAACGCTTGTAGAGATGCAGTATTGTATTCTGCCATTGAGTGCAATCAGATAGGCTGCAAAAAGAGAAAAAGATTGCCAAATTAACGTAGACTATGTGTGACAGTATTAAAACATAGTATGATTAGCTTGGTAAATGGAAGGTTAAACATCACACTAGACTGATACCTTAATAAGCATGTCTGGTGTGATGGTTGTGGTGGCAGCTGGTACAGTGTGTGACCATCAAAGTCCACTTTTGTATGCCTTATATACCTCGGCCAAGTCCAACCTGTCCCGCAACTTGACCGGTTTTTAAGACTCGCTTCACGCAAGCCTCCCCCGGTTAGCCCAATGTCAGGGACACAACTTTCTACCGAGCAGTTTATACTTTAGTCAAAGTGCACCCTGCTCACCTTTTTCCTTTCGCTTTTATGTCAATTGCTTTCAGGTGAATGTAGTTCACGTGCAAAATTCATTTTGCTGAGAAAGATTGTGATTTTTTTTTCATCAAGGCATAACACAAAAATTAAACTCCCTTTACTGTAAATAAGACTGAAAAAATAAAACCTTACCCTTACTTCAGGCACGGGAAGAGAAGAGGGAGTCAGTCCGAAATACACACAGACAGACAGACACACACACACACACACACACACACACACACACACACACACATAACACATAC
>JAGKTI010009787.1:0-30052 GCA_018397915.1 Birgus latro
CCTAATTATGGCGCCTGGTGGTTTAGCGAGTAACTATGGTGCTCCAATCGGATTGAGCCAGTGAAGGTTTATAACAAGGGGGGGGGTTATTGCTCACGTAATGCCACTCAGGGATGGGTGAGGCTGGTCACTCTCATCTCAAACGTCAGGACCAACTTGCCTAGCCGCGAGCTTCTACACTCCTCATGGGGGAAAGCAGGATTAGATGATGAATGGATGGATATTTATACTGTACATATGTATATACAGTATATATATACCTGTATATATATTATATACTGTATATACCTCAATATACGATACCCCTAGATGCGATACCCCGGCTTAACAGTGGAGATAGAATATTAGTAATCCCTCCACTATCCGTTGTAATAGAGCCAAAGGCATGACTGGGAAGTGGTCTTGTCCATATAGTGGCCCTGAAGCCCCAGCACCAGTCATTCCTGACCCTAAACTAACCAAACCTAAATCAGAAAACCACCTACCTACCTCCCTACCAGACATGCATAGCACTTACTTAAGACCCCATTCACATAAATAATGGACACAAAGCATGAATTAATTGAATTTTAACTAAAAAATGATGATTTTGAGGTATGTAAGGCTGTTCACCAGTTGACAGCATAGTGTAAATAAGTATTGGACATGGCAGTCACTAAGAAAATCATCTTTTCTCACATCTTATGCACTAAAATATGGGATACAAAGCATGAAATAAATAGTCACCAGAAAATGATGGCTTAGAGGTGAGTGGGGCAAATATGTTCACCAGCTGACTAGATAGTGAACATATGTAAGAGACATGGTAATCACTAAGAAAATCACTTTTTTCACAGCCTGTGCACTCAAATATGGAACACAAAGCATGAAGTAAATAAAATGTAACCAGAAAAATTATGATTTAGAGGTGAGTAGGGCAAATATGTTCACCAGTTGACTAGATAGTGAATGTATGTAAGAAACATGGTAATCACTGAGAAAATCACCTTTTTCACAGATTATGCACTCAAATATGGGACACACAGCATGAAGTAAATGTAACCAGAAAATGAGGATTTAGAAGTGATTATGGAAAATATTTGGCAGTTGACAGTCTCCATGGTTGCTCAGTCTGTATATGCATGGGGTTATAAAAGAGATACAAGGTCGGGTAGTGGATGTTGGAGCGGCCCTAGAGAGAGAGGGCAGTGTTTGGAAACTCCCTGTACTGTTGTTTGCAGATGATACTGTGTTGTTGAGCAAAGACGAAAGGGAGCTGCAAGGCTTGGTAGATGAGTTTGGGAAAGTGTGTAAGAAACGGAATCTAAAGGTGAATGTAGGGAAGAGTAAAGTGATGGTCTTCAAGAGAAGTGAAGCCAGTGAATGTACAGTGAGACTGGATGGGAAGGATATGGAGAATGTGAGTGAATTTAAGTACTTGGGCAGTGTGATGAGTAAGGATGGAAGTCTGGAGGGTGAAGTGCTCAAAAGGGTGCAGCAGGGAAGGAAGGTTGTTGGTTCATTGAAAGCAGTGATAAGAAACAGAGAGGTGAGCATGGAAGTGAAAAAGGAGAGGTGAGCTTGGAAGTGAAAAAGTTGTTACATGACAGTATTGTGATATCAACTCTGACATATGGAAGTGAAGCTTGGACCCTGTTGGAAGGACATGAGTCAAGAGTGAGAGCAGTGGAAATGAGTTATTTGAGAGGAGCATGTGGAGACACATGGAGAGACAGACTAACAAATGAGGAAGTGAAGGAGCGTTGTGGTGTGGTTGAGGACGTGATGGGAAGCGTTAGGAGAAACACGTTAAGGTGGTTTGGGCATGTGGAGAGGATGGAGAGTGAAAGACTGACGAGGAGAGTGTATGTGAGTGAGGTGGAGGGAGCGAGGGGGAGGCTGAGGATGAGATGGAGGGATGGAGTGGAGAGGTATATGAGAGAGGGGGGTGTGAGTTGGAAGCGTGGTAGTGAAATGGCAGGGGACAGAGTGACATGGAGGCGATTTGTTTGTGGCCATCTCGTGCGGAATTAAGGCGTTTGGCAATAGATAGATAGATAACTTTCTTCATTGCTTCCACCACTTCCATCCTGGTGATTTCTTCCTCTCTTCTCACAACCCTCCTTCTCCCTGCCATTCCCCAGCCACTTATACTTGCATTACTTTCATTCTCTATGTTCAACAGTTCATTAAAGAAAGTGTTCTATCCATCTGTTAACTTTTTCTCCCTTCTCCACTAGTAATCTACCATTTTTATCTTTCACACCCCCACTGACTTCGTTGGCACCCTGTCTAGCTCTCTTTACCTCCTTCCAGAACATTTTCTTACATTCCCTCCACTTTGCACTCAAATTCCTTCCAAATTCCTCATCCACTCTCTTCTTACTAATCTTTTCACCTCTGTCCTCCTCACTACATATAACTCTCTCGTCCGTCTCTCAGCTTCTTCGTCAAACCTGTTCCTCATCCACTCATTATATGCTTTCTTCTTTTGTGCCACAGCCTCTCTCACCTCTTAAGTCCACCATGCTGTTCCCTGAACCCCCTTTCGTCTTCTCTGCACCCCACACACCATCTCACATGCTGCACAGATTTCTTCTGTGAATACCTTGCACACACCTTCCACGTCCCCTATCTGCTCGAATCTATATTTACCCAATCGCTCCTCCACTTCCCTTTTATAATCAGCCTTTATTCCATCCTCTTGTAACTTTTCTACCCTCCTTGTAACACATACTTCCTCCTGTCCTTCCCTTCTTCTCTTCCATCTTGTTTGGATTCTGATTCTGGCCACCACTAAGTGGTGGTCAGAAAGTCCACTCCCCCAACCTCTATATACTCTTGCATCCATTACACATCTTCTCATCCTTTCATCCACACACACATAGTCAATCATTGCCTTCTGTTCATTCATTCCACCGTCCTTTCTTCTCACAACTCGCCATGTATACCTATGGATCATTTTGTGCCTGAAGAGGGTATTAGCTACCACCAACCCCCTCCCAGCACAAATGTCCACTGAAGCACTGCCATTCTCATCCATCTCTGCAGGCACACCCCACTCACCAACCACTCCATCCACCTTCTCATTCCCTACTTTTCCATTCATATCTCCAATCAGAAACACTCTCATTCCTTTCAAACTTTTCTGCCCGGAATCGTGCTAAGTCTGTTCTTCGCTCTGCTAAAAATAATTTCATCCGTGCTAAATGTTCCCAACTCTCCAACTCGAATTCTTCTCGCTCCTTTTGGCACCTTGCCAAAAACCTTTCTAACAACTTTACCTTATCATCCTTCCCTCCTCTTTTCTACTCTGATGGCTCTGTAGCTATTTCTTCTACTGATAAAGCGGATCTCTTCGCTTAGACTTTCTCCTCCAATTCTACCTTAGATGATTCCGGTGCTGTTCCTCCATCACTTCCCCCCTCAGACTTCCTCATGACTGACTTTAAAATTTCTTCAGCTGATGTATTTTCTGCCATCACTGGCCTCAATATTAACAAGGCATATGGGCCTGATGGAGTCCCTCCTGTTGTCCTCAAAAACTGTGCTTCTGTGCTTACACCCTTGCCTAGGTAAACTCTTTCGCCTTTGTTTGTCAACTTGTACCTTTCCTTCTTGCTGGAAGTTTGCTCTCATTCAGCCAGTCCCAAAGAAGGGTGACCATTCCCAACCCTCTAACTATCGTCCAATTGCTTTAACATCCTGTGTCTCTAAAGTTTTCGAATTAGTTCTTAACAAAAATTTTAAAGCATCTTTCCTGCCACAACCTTCTTTCTGATCATCAGTATGGATTCCGTCAGGGACGCTCCACTGGTGATCTTCTCACCTACCTTTCAGACTCCTGGTCATCCTCCTTTCGGGGCTTTGGCGAAAGCTTTGCCATTGCACTTGACATCTCAAAGGCTTTCGATCGAGTCTGGCATAAATCTTTGATTTCCAAACTGCCCTCCTACGGTTTCTATCCTTCTAGCTGTGCCTTCATCTCTAGCTTCCTTTCTGGTCGTTCTATAGCTGCTGTTGTAGATGGCCATCGTTCTTCTCCTAGACCTATCAACAGTGGTGTTCCTCAGGGCTCTGTCCTATCACCAACTCTCTCTCTTTTATTCATCAATGACCTTCTAAGCTGTACATCTAACCCTATCCACTCTATGCTGATGATTCCACCCTTCACCTTTCCATTCGGTTCCCGCAACGCCCATCTCAGCAGTTGCTTCAGCAAACAAGGGATGAGGCTATGGCACACCTAATGTCTGACTTGGCTCGTGTCTCTGATTGGGGTAAAAATAATCTTGTTATTTTTAATGCATCAAAAACTCAGTTCTTACACTTATCAACCCGACAAAATCTTCCTCAGGATTACCCACTAATGTTTAATAATGTCCAGCTCAGTCCTGCATCATCCTTGAACATGCTAGGGGTTTCATTCTCTCGGGATTTGTCTTGGAAAGAACATATTACATCTTTTGTGAAATCTGCTTCCAAGAGATTAGGTGTGCTGGGCCGACTCCGAACTTTCTTTACCCCTGCACAGATGTTGACCTTGTACACAGGTTTTATTCGCCCGTGTATGGAGTACAACTCTCATGTGTGGGGAGGCTCCCCACATGCAGTTCTTCTCAATAGGGTGGTCAAGGGCTTTTCGTCTCATTAACTTTCCTCCTCTTACTGATTCCCTTCAACCTTTGTCTCTTCGCCGCACTGTTGCTTCTTTATCTCTCTTCTATCGCTACTTCAATGGTCACTGTTCCTCTGAACTGTCTGCTTGCATCCCTCCACCTCTACGACGAGCATGTAGTACCCGTCTAGCAACAAACTCTCATCCCTTTTCTGTCCAACTCTCTAATGCAAGAGTTAACCGTTACTCCCAGTCCTTCATTTATGCAACTGGTCAACTCTGGAACTGTCTCCCTCTGTCTGTATTCCCTACTTCCTATGATCTCCAACCTTTCAAACGCAGTGTGTCCAGGCATCTCGAAATGAATGGATCTTGAATTTGGCTCTCTTTGGTATTGTTTTTACTTTTTCTTGGAAGGAACAGTATGCGGGCCCTGGCCTTTAGTTCTTTCTTCCGTGCATTATAAACAAACGATCTTGCATTGGCGCATAAGTGTCTTCCACATTTGTCCAAAACTCTTCTCTCACTCTTCTTACACGATCTTGCATTGGCGCATACATGCACACAATTGCCCACATTTGTAGTCCAACTTTCACTCTTACCCACACAATCCTCGACCCAACTGATCCATACTTTCTTATATTCTCCTTCCACCTGTTGCTCACAACAATACACACTCCCTCTTTCGCCCTCTCATTCTCACCCACTCCCACGCATATACCCCATCCATATTCCCATTCTCTCACACTCTCACCTCGCCATTTAGTTTCAGTTATTCCACATATATCCACTTTTGCACTCTCAAGCAACTGTACAATCTCTCTCTCTTTCACCTCATCATTCATACCTCTTACATTCCAGGTCGCAATCTTTACCTCGTCCTTTGTCCGTTCCTTTTTCGTCAACTTTTGGTCAGTCCTGGTCCGAGGCTTCCTGTTCGTATTTTTAGTTAGTTGTTTTTACGGGGTGGGGCACTAACCCACCACCAACCCTTTTAGTCGCCTCTTACGACAAGCAGGGATACTGGGGGAGAATTCTTGAAAACCCCCTTACCCCCAGGGGTAGGGGGGATTTCAGAGACACCCTCTAATTTGGACAACTGCTGAGTGGCTGTTGTCAGTCCTAATGAGGCAGCCAAATCATCTAGATTTTTATTTTTTCTTGGAACAATCTTGCAGGCTTGTGGCCTTTGGTTCCTTCTTTCTTGCTTTAAAAAAAAAAGAAAAAAAGAAAAAAGCACACTTCAATCCCCACCACCACTGCAAGGCAGCATCCCATTGGTAGGGACTTGTCAAGGGACCAAGATACAACATCAGCTGCATAAAATTGAAGGTGGTGCTCTTCTTCACTTGCAATGAAAACTCAGGCTCCACGTTGCTATGAACAACACTTCAGCAGCAGCCTGTACAGAACACTAAACTCAACTGGGGTCGAAGTCCCTGCTACATCCAACAAAGGCTATCTACCAAACACCCACAGCTTTCAGTTTAAGCTCTCAACCTCTCATATTCAGAGTTCACAATCTTTCAGCAGAAGCTTATGGTTATGACCTGATCCTGAAATCCTTCATCCTGCAGTGACTGGACTTCTTGTCTTGACATCCTCCAGGATGCACTGGATATGGTCTCAGTAGTTTCTTCAGTGGGTCTTAGCCCTACTTTCAGTGCCCGTTAATAATGCACCGAGACTACTACTCCTTACTGCTGTTTTTACAGAGATACACTTAGATAAGTTCCAGTCAAGCAGAAGGCATTACAGTCTCTATTCTTCATTCCTTCCTAAGGCTTTATGATTATTCATCCATTTCTAGACTTCATTCATCAGATGTGACCAATAATTCTTGTGCTGACCCTACAAACTGCTAGCATAAACCATCATGATACCAGCATTCATTCTTACACAGTATGTAGAAGTTATAACTTCAAATGCATTTTTTCTTAGCGTGGATACGACAACCAGTGAAGGCCCGGTTCAAGACACTGATCCAGAGAGCACCTCAACCCCAACACAGTAGATGCTGTTCCTCTAGTACTGCAAAACCAGGGCCTATGACCCATGTGCCATTCCTGTACTACTGCAGATATAACACCAAAAGTTAAAACTAGTTTGGCAAGTTCAGGCACTTAAAGTGTGCCTGAAGCTCTCTTCACCCAGTCACTCACTGGTATTTGTAGGGGTTAAATGTATTTCTGATAAGTGCAACCTTGCTATATTGTCTATCTGTCTATCTATTGCCAGATGCCACAATCCTGTAAGGGGTGGCCATTTGACTTTCAGTTATTTGTTTTGTGAGAAGGGCCACTAACCCTCCACCAACCCACTTGTTGACACATAGGGAGCACGTATGGTTTGGTTATATGGTTACCTCCCAGTGTTGTAAATGGTTTCTTGGCTTACAGGAAATCATTTGGCTTGTCACTCAATGTAAATCCACCTGTAAAGGAAAGAAGACTAATAAGAAGTGACAAGAAAGATAGAAGAAATAGGAAGAGAGGAGGGCAGGCACAGAAAAAGAACGATAAAAGCTAAGGAAGAAGTAGGCAGCACTACATCAAGTGAGTGGATGATGGTTGCCACCACCTACCACCTTGCTGTCATTATATTAGAAGATAAATATGAAACACTTGAAAAATTAGTAAATTAAAATTATTTACAACAGATGCTCCATTTAGATTAGCTAATGTGGGGAGTAAAAACTTTTGTATGAATGGAAACATGTAATCGTGCCACAAGAACCATTATTATTTGGCTAAAGTGAAGGATGACATCCCAGAATTTTCCAATAGTCCTTCTCTTGTAGCATATCATTCATCAAGGCTCCAATATGCTTGCCTAAGTTAGTCTTGGTGACCCAGTCGTGACTCTCCACACTGCTTAATCTCTGGCAGCCTCTTTATTCAGTCCCTTATCCCTGAAGTCACAATCTATAACCTCATCCCGGGACTTTTTCGGTCTGCCCTTCGCAGCTGTACCCCCAGTGTTCACACTTCTCACTTTCCACACCCAACTGTCATCTTCCATCCTCTCCACATTCCCAAACCTTCTCAATCTACCCCTCCTTAGCACGGCACCAATACACTCCAGTCCCATCCTTTTTCTCAAATCTTCGGTCATAAACCTAGCCCCCAAGGCCTTGTATTCAAGGATGAACTACACCTCCACCTACAATAATCACTGTCATTTCTGTACATTTGAGCCTTCAGATATCCTCTTCCTTTATTGCCCAGGTCTCTTTACCATACAGCATTACAGTCTTAACAAAAGTCACATATATAAAGATCCCTTAGCACAAAGGGAGAGCCTCTCAACATCAGGAGAGGTAACAGCTCTCTGAACATCTTCCAGCCACTCCCTAGCCACAGAGCTAGCTTCAGCCCTGCCTCTGGCACATAACGTGCCCTCCAAATAACAAAACTTCCACACACTCAAGAGACTCACCAGCAAGATCAATACTTTCATTCCTGACATTCTCTATATGCTTTCCCTGACACACCACACACACGAAATCAGCATTATCTTAGTCTTCCTTTAATACCCTTATATCTCATATGCACTCACTTATCACAAATACTGCACAAGTTGGAGTTACTTACCACACTTCTGTGGCAAACTGCACATGGTCACTCTTCCTCTGCTTTGACAGTACTGCCACCAGACCCAGATATCATCACTTTTGTTTTATCCACATTTACTCTCAAACCCTTTTGCCTCGCTTGGTCTCTCTACTTCCTAAATCTTTCCTCTGCCTTCCTTCCATTCTCTGCAATCAGCAGCAAGTCATCAGCAAACATCTTCCATGGAAGTCCGTTTCTAAAGTCACATGAGAGAGCTTCAAGCACGACGACAAAGAATAAGGGACTCAAGACTGATATCAGATGCATGCCAACGTTCATGGAAAACTCATCACTCAAATCTCCATTCACTCTCGCCTGGGTGTGAGCATCCACATGCATAGCTGTATCCACTCTAACCAACCACTCCTCAATCCCAAGCTTTCTCATTGTCCACCTCACCACCTCCCTAAGGACTTTGTCAAAGGCCCTCTCCAAATCAACAGAAACAAAGTACAGATCCCACTTCTTTCCTATATAATTTTCCTGAAGCTGCCGGATGATGAATATGATGTCAGTGTCCCTTTCCCTGGCAAAAATCCAAACTGCATCTCATCAGTACTCTCTATCCCCACCAAACATACATAAAAGCACTCTGATCATCAGGCTTAAAAAATAATGTATGAACAAGAGTATAATTGCGATACGTGACCAGAAAGTAGAATGGCAACAGTATTTTCGGAGCTAGGATATCTGAGGCTGAGGGGCTAGAGAAAGGAGACTGAACAGTGTCTTGAACCCCTCAAGGGCTGAAGTTGTCTCAAATCCCTCAAAAACTCTCCCAGATTTATCAAAGGTTTGTCTTGGTGACTGTTTTGAACGTCATTATGCAAAAACAGAATCTCACTCAATAATTTTTCAGTGTAAACGGAATTGGAACCGTGCAAATGCAGCTCGGGCAGAGGGTTATATTGCTGTGTAAATCATCTTCCATGCAGTCAGAGGATGCATAAATGGAGGGTCTGCTATTTATAGGTTTGTGATAATTCTGTAAATGTTTTACTTAATGCTAACTTTAGCAACTACATGTTGCAAACTTTAGCAAAGAAGTTCTCATTGGGCCATAATCATCAGATGAATGCCTGTAAAATGTAAGAAGTGAATGTTCTTGATCTATGTGATATATATACTGCCAATACAGAAAGAAAATACAATTGGTTCCCTGAACTTCAGGGGTTAAGACCTCAAGACCCCTAGAAGTATGCCACTATGATGGCATTGTTTGCTTACATGTTCATCGGTAGAATAATGGATGTGGGGTTCTGGATAGGCACAAACACTTTGTTTAAAAAAAGAGAAGAAGAAGAAAGATATGTTTCTATACCATGTTACACAAAACAAATATGGTTGCCCTACACTTGCTTCATGGCCTTAATCCCTATATCTGTCTGTCATCTATAATCCTTAACTGCCTCATCAAGGATGTAGGGGCTTAAGGGTTGGCTGCTCATTTCAGACACTGAAGACAAAGGTAACCAGCCTAAATAACCTAAGTGGCATTGTATGATCAGTAAACCCTAACCTAACATAGGAGGTGAACCCTTACAATCCCCATTCAGTTGGAGCACTAGACCACCAGGCATTCATTTGGTTATATGGTTACCACTGAATGTAATAAACTGCTTCCTGGGTTACAGGAAACCATTTGGCTTGTCACTCAGTGTAGTTACCTGAGAGTAGCATTACACTGAGGGAGTGGATGTTGGGCACTCCCATTTACCACCTACATGTACCAACTCTGATCCCACAAGTGGTTAATCTAGTGCTTCGGTGAAATCCAGTATTGCCAGTTATATTTGTGATATACAGTAATGGTCTTGAAACATGGGCTTGCTCATTCCTTTGAAACAGACTATGCCAAAAATGGTTGGAAATCCTGGTCAGAGTAAATAGTATACATAAACAGAACTACAGAGTATTCTTATTTCTCAGACAGACATGAAGAGTAGGTTTGGGTTCCCCTGTTGCCAGCAATTGTGGGAGCTGATGACAGTGGTCTGTTTGGGCACATCCATCTGTGCATACTGTTGGGAAAAAACCCTGGCCTTGACACCTATCCTTTTTAATGTCTCTTCCCCAATGATCTCAGTGAAGAAGAAATTGGAACAAATGAGACAAATAGAATTGCTTCTCCAGCCTTGTGGGTGTAGGTGATGGTAGAGAGAGAGAGAGAGAGAGAGAGAGAGAGAAAAAAAAAACCTTGTAAACCCCCCCCCCCCCATTCGCAGTCCACTGATACAAATGTTTCAGATGGAGGACATCACACAGATAAGTGACTGTTGCTTTGAAAATGTACAGCAGGTCCAAGGTTCTGGATCTGGGTATTTTATTTAACCCCTACACCGCAGGGTTGTCGGAGGTTTTCCGTGCCATTCCTGCGGGGATATTCGCGCTCCAACTGACTTTTTAAAAAATTTGCCAAAAATCAATTATTAGTCCTAGAATATTGTAATTATATATGCTTGTGGCACATACCTTCAGCTTTCTCCTGGGATGTTTTTTTTAGCACTCGTCAACTACCGTAGGACTTGTGGAGACTTCTGAAGTTGGGTAACTAAGTCTCCACTTTACACTTCCCGACATCCCCTAATCTGAATACCACTGCCAGATATTATCACTAGAAACACTATTCAATGATTTCCAAGTAGTTTGGAATCCATACTAAAAAAAAAAAAAAAAAAAACTGTGAAAGCATTGTAAAATACGAGCGCGTACAAGCCTCCCACTCCCGCTAATTCGCGGCTGGTGTTCTCTCATTTCTTGCTCATATATGCACTCACACTTTATTATTTCTAGTACTTTATTACACTTGTATATATATACAGTCCTTTACAGCTTCCCACACGATGTTTAGTAGGGGTAGAGGTCACAGGGCCTTTTATAACAGGCGCAAAAGAGGCAGAAATGGACGGGCGTCATTTCACTGAGAAGGACAAGAGCAAACTGGCTGTATCTGGTAACAAAGAGTTGAAAATGTCAGCTGCTAATGTATATGCTAAGAAATAAGTCGTAGGAAATCTAGACAATACATATAAATTAGGTAGTTCCAATATATATATTATTTTGTATAAGAATATGGCATAGGGCTCATTTCAATGGATGAAAACAGTGGAAAATCTGGGGAAGATTTACTTAGGGCAAAGCGGCTGAGCAGAAGACGCAAGAGGGTAATGGAGGGGAGGTAGGGAGGGGAGTCTAGAATGGGGGAAAATGGCTAAATTGTCAACAATGGATGGGAGTACTGATGACATTAGTAGCTCTGACTATTGTTGGACACTGGTAGTGCTGATAGATGATACAAGTCACCACCTGAAAGCCCAGGGGAATTAAAAATAACACAGAGTCACTCAAGTAGGGGAGGCGGTAGCTCGATCGGTAGAGAGTTGGCTTGCAGTCCCGTGGGACCCAGGTTCGAATCCTCGCTGAGGCAGGGAACAGTTTAAGGATTTGAATTTCATTAAAATCAGGCTTTACTGATCTACCAGAAGACCTGCCGACATGTCGTAAAAATAACCCCGCTAATACCAATACACCAGTCCTGTATGAGACAGGCCTAGCATGTATTCAATATGGATGGTGGGTGTTAGCGCCGAAGTGGTGACATGTAGAGGTGTATGAGGAAGGCTGGGCCTTGATAGCAGGCTGTAAAGCCTATGCCCAGAGTCGGACACACACACACACACACACACACACACACACACACACACACACAAAAAAAAAAGTGACGCCCAGCAGTATGATCTATTGCACCCGACCGTCACAAAAGTGACAACCCGTGGTGTAGGGGTTAAAGGAAGTTGAGGTCATTAACCCATGGATTGCAAGCCAAAGCTGTGGCTGTGCTTACAGTGGAGTGTAAGCCAAAGCTGTCGTTGTGTTTATGATGGAGTGTGTACCGCAGCTCAGGCTGTGCTTGTTGTTCAGCTATACTCCAAATTCCCTCATAATGACCAAGAAAAACACACACTGGCATACTCTAGTAGTAGCCTTTCTCGTGCTACTGCCACCCAGCACTATCCTAGTTTCGCCATGATGTCACTGAGGACCCCATAGGTGATGACAGTAACTTTTGTGACTGCTTGTGGCTGTTGTTAAAAGTTTTGCCATATTCCCATAGGTGATGACAATAACCTCCTGTAAACTTCACCTGATCACTGAAATTCACAAAATGTTTGGTAATTTTAAAGATGATGCAGTTTGGGTCTAGTGTATTAGAGATTTATGGCAACTAGCTAATGTATCATTCTCACAAACTGATATCGACAAATACATCACTATCCTGAGTTAACACTTGGTTAATATTTACTGAGTCATAATATTCATGGGATACATACTAACATCTGTAACCTGCCCCCTCCCCCCGACGTACGATGCACGTCACAACTTTTTTTCACACTGAGACCCACCGACGTGCATCATATGTCAGTCAATTGCAAGGCCCGTCATTTGCACATTTTTCAAGATTCGCGGGTGATTTTTGGTAGGCATACGTGGGAAATCTTCTACCCCCAGCCAGGCGGCAACACTGCCTGACCCTGTGCAACCCCTCCCCCCCCTCAGGAGGTGCACCATTTTCTCACAACTCACCTGTTAGCAGTGACTTGGCCAGTAAAGACCCGTAGCACCATGGTCTCTTTGACAACGAAATTCAAGGCAAGAGTGATTCCTGACGTGGAGGACAAAGATTACATGGCACCAGAGTTAGTAATGAACAGAAGTAATGAGGAGGTAACATTGCCAAGGTAGGTGCAATATGCTGATGTGTTTGGTGAGGGAACAACGCTTATATTGTCTATATTATTGTGTGAAAAGCAATATACTCTTGTACTACATATAAATTCGTAACAAATAAATAAATATCTACGAGACTGTATGGTTTTGGTTAAGTTTCCCTTGCATAGGGAGTGTCTTTTATGGAGTGCGGCATTATAGAAACTGGTAGCCAGGTGAAGGATCTCTCACCTGTTTAGGATATTTTTCACTTCAGGTGAGTGCTTTCTCGCTGAATTTTCAATGTTTCTCACCAAAAGCAGACGTTTGAGTCAAAAAGAGACAAGTTGAAAATCGGTCAGGTTCTGGGGGTGGGTTGGGTAAAAAAAAAAAGGGGGGGGGAGGGATGGGCCGGGTTAAGGAGTTACTTTAGCAGAGCTTCCGTTCAGCTACAGGTGACCTGAATGTTCAAACTGATGTAAAACATTACTCATTCTGATTGATCTAGAGGTGATAAAATAATTTACCTTCTTTTCTTCCCTCTTCTGTTCTGCTGTCCAACCTAACTCCATTATCTCTCTTACAGCATCCAGTTTTCATTGTGCAATGGGCACAGTTAGGTTCTGTCATCTTGATAATTGATTACCATCTGTAATGCATACATATTCATAGTAGAAGACACCAGTTTAAGATACTGATAGGTGTGATGAGTCCTCCTATTTAGCACAACCACTGACTGAGTCCATATCAAAAATCATATAATTCATAATCAGTTTTTGCAGGCTAGTTGAGCCACAGACATTCTGCTGTATTGCTTCTTTGAAATTTGCTGCATCCCAAGCAGTATGGTATAGTATATGTTAAAGATTAAAAATTTAAGCCATATAATGATGAATTCCTAGCTGACAACTATTGAAATTTATATTATATTAATCCTGTGTATACTGTATGCCTTTTCATGCTAGGGTATTTGTGGCAATTCAAGGAAAGGAATGCAGAGATACAAGACCAAAGCCTCTTAATTCGATAGTGATGAGCCAACTTAGATGCACGCAGTGTTGCAGCAAGCTGGATAACCTTAATGGGGCCTCGAGGCTTTGTGTTATCCTTCATTGATGTTCTATCATGCTATGTTAAAGTCCCCCATGCTCTGCTATCCCAAAATGGTAGCCAGAACAAAGTTGGGTACTCATGGAATCCAGTGGTGCTTCTTATATTGAAGTGATCCAGTACTGTTCATCTAAAATACCAGTTTCAGGAATTTAAACAAGTCTTATTATCATTTGCATGTATATACTGAAATCATACTGACATCGTATTGTGAAGGTACTGTTCGTACACAATAAATCCTTATCATATAATTTGCAAAGTGAAACTTAATGTGGTATTATGTCAGCTTACACTTGTTTGAACTCAGTAACTGGTACTCTGCTATCTCACATGTCGTGTTTGCCTGCCATTCTTTATTTTTGCTAGACATGGATACAAGATACTTAGCTGTTGCTTGCGTATATCTTAATACTGTATAGAGTTTTACTTATGAGTATGCATTACTGTATGGCAAGTCTTAAGCATTTTGTTTGTTTGTTTTTCTTAGATCTGCAAACTCAGGACATGTAGGGAAAACGGCCTCCAGTATGTATTTAATATGAAATTAGCATATATATTTATATATACAAAAGAATAGTAATATAAAGCAATTACTTTCTTCTTAATGCTGCAAGTCTCACTTTCACCATTTCTGAACCTTTTCAGTCTTGCTATCCCTTGCCTCCTTGCAATGATTAAATTTTCTGCTCATTCATATTAGAATACTCTTCCAGTTATAATTAATTTTGGTAATGTTTACCAAACTTAAAGTAAATTAAACTTATATTGTACTTGAAAGTGTCATTTCATGATTATGATGATAAGCTGCTTATATCACCTTGCCCTGACTTCATTACTCATGGACTGTTCAGACCATTCTTTTTATGGTAGTATAAATGAAAGCTCAGCTACACTGCACTGGACTATTTTATAAAACAAGCAAACTAAAAAAACTGAGGTGAAATTACTTTATACAGGATAACTCTGTCTGATGCAGATGCTGTATCATTATATTGCTGTTCATATACTGTATATGTTGTTCTGATTATGTTAACCCTTTAAGGACCCTCCTTGTATCTTTTAAATAGTAACAGTAGTAGTAGTGATGGTGGTGGTGATAGGAGTGGTTGTAACTGTAGCCCCAGGTTCATCTGAAGCATTAACCTGGTGGACTGCAGGCTGAAGTTGCCCTTTTCCAGCAGTCTGCTAACCTCAATTTTGGGAGATAAGGAAGAAATTGAGGGACATATGTATAATGTGCTGTATCAGTGCCACTGTATGAAGGCATCCCTCTCCAGCACACTTTTAAATATTCATATCATAATATCCATTATAGTTATGAAATTTCCTTTCATAATTCAAGCTTTACATGCATCCATCATACCACTGCATCTGTGTCAGATATCACTAGGGGCAGTGACTTATTTGGGAAAAGTTGCACACACTCAGTTACCCTAATGGAATACTGTCATAAGGGAGATAGTGCTGTTATATAAGTTTGGTAGAGGAAGTAAAACAAGGTTCATGCTTACAACAAAAAAGCTACCTTATGTATTATGAATGAAATGTGTGTTTTTTTTTTTAAGTTCCTTACTCTGATCAGTTGGCCATTTGTAATGAGAAAAAAAAGGGCCTTATTATATCACCAAACACAGATACATATAGTATTAAAAAAAAAAACTGACTGGCTACAGATGATAAACTGTTCCGTACAGAATGTCGTGAGAGATAATTGTGGTAAAATAAATTGGTGAGACAATAACTGTACAACTATCATTCAGCAAAGTTTTCATTATTTCCTATGGATTTTTGTTGACTGTGCCATTTTCAAAGGTCTGGGTGCTAATAAGATTTTTTTTTCTTGTTTTCCAAAACTGTGTGTGGCCCTGTCAGAATTCAGATCAGTCTGCCTTAAAGGGTTAATAATATTTTAAATGTTTATGTAATGGCTTATGTTGAGAGCTTTTTTCAAAGAATAACATGTTGATCAGTATGCTGAGCTCAAAATATTCAATATACCTGTATAATCAGAAGTCTAATGCTGTTAGCTACTTACATGTAGGGAGATTTTAGCTCCTAATATTCTTGTGTATTGTCTGAACTGTGCATGTGTGATGAAAGTTTTGGAAGGATGCAGCTGACCTGCTGATATTCACCTGACAGGAATGGCTGTGCCACATCAGAAGACCTCTTCTGGAAACTAGATGCCTTACAGTCTTTCATCCGAGACCTTCACTGGCCGGACCACGACTTTGCCAAACACCTAGAACAGAGATTAAAGGTATAGTGATCTTTGTGTATTTAGTTAAATATATCACAGATATATCACATACCATCACCTGGCGTACACAACCTAAACTGTCTTCAGATCACCTCCCGGTTATTATTACCATAGGAATACACTTCAAACCATAGCAGTTACACATCACTTACACAAACTACAGGATAGCAGATCAGGCAGAATTCACAGAAGAAACAGAGCAGCACTTCAGCACACTAAACAACAAGCCCATTCCCAACAATGACAGGCACATTACAAAATTAATATGATCATACGTAATGTAGATGAGCACCACGTTCCATGAGCATGCGCAAAACACTACAGCCCAATCTTTACACTGGAGCTTGCTCCCCTCATAAAACAACATGACTTACCCAAACACAACTCCCCTTTCCGACACACGCAAGATGCGTCACAAAGCTCCAGCAGTTAAACAAGGAAATTAACAAAAGTATTAACATGAAGCTGATGGAAAAGTTTGAAAGGAATGAGAGTGTTTCTGATTGGAGATATGAATGGAAAAGTGGGGAATGAGAAGGTGGATGGAGTGGTTGGTGAGTGGGGTGTGCCTGCAGAGATGGATGAGAATGGCAGTGCTTTAGTGGACATTTGTGCTGGGAGGGGGTTGGTGGTAGTTAATACCCTCTTCAGGCACAAAATGATCCATAGGTATACATGGCGAGTGGTGAGAAGAAAGGACCGGGGAATGAATGAACGGAAGGCAATGATTGACTATGTGTGTGAGGATAAAAGGTTGAGAAGATGTATAATGGATGCAAGAGTATATAGAGGTTGGGGGAGTGGACTTTCTGACCACCACTTGGTGGTGGCCAGAATCAGAGTCCAAACAAGATGGAGGAAGAGAAGAAGGGAAAGACAGGAGGAAGTATGTGTTACAAGGAGGGTAGAAAAGTTACAAGAGGATGGAATAAAGGCTGAATATAGAAGGGAAGTGGAGGAGCGATTGGGTAAATATAGATTGGAGCAGATGGGGGACGTGGAGGGTGTGTGCAAGGTATTCACAGAAGAAATCTGTGCAGCATGTGAGGTGGTGTGTGGGGTGAGAGAGGCTGTGGCACAAAAGAAGAAAGCATATAATGAGTGGATGAGGAACAGGGGCGACGAAGAAGCTGAGAGACGGACGAGAGAGTTATATGTAGTGAGGAGGAGAGAGGTGAAAAGATTAGTAAGAGAGAGTAAGAAGAGAGTGGATGAGGAGTTTGGAAGGAATTTGAGTGCAAAGTGGAGGGAATGTAAGAAAATGTTCTGGAAGGAGGTAAAGAGAGCTAGACAGGGTGCCAATGAAGTCAGTGGGGGTGTGAAAGATAAAAATGGTAGATTACTGGTGGAGAAGGGAGAAAAAGTAAACAGATGGAGAGAACACTTTAATGAACTGTTGAACATAGAGAATGGAAGTAATGCAAGTATAAGTGGCTGGGGAATGGCAGGAAGAAGGAGGGTTGTGAGAAGAGAGGAAGAAATCAGTAGGATGGAAGTGGTGGAAGCAATGAAGAAAGTTAAAATGGGGAAAGCCCCAGGAATTGATGGAGTGTGTGGTAAAATGCTGAAGCATGGGGGAGAGATAGTAATAGAATGGATGTGGAAGGTGTGCAGATTGGCTTGGGAGGAGGGTAGAGTCCCGCAGGATTGGAAGTCAGGTATAATTATTCCTCTGTACAAAGGAAAAGGGGAAAAAGCAGTGTGTGGTAATCGTAGGGGCATTTGCCTTCTCAGTGTAATAGGAAAAATATATGGTAGGATACTTATTGACAGAGTTAGGGAAATTACTGAGGAATTAGTTGGAGAAGAACAAGGAGGTTTTAGGAAGGGAAGAGGTTGTGTAGACCAGATATTCATTCTTAGATCCTTAGTGGAAAAGTTTCTAGAGAAGGGCAAGAAGTTGTATGCAGCCTTCATGGATCTGGAGAAAGCATATGACAGGGTGGATAGACAAGGTTTGTGGAAGGTATTAAGAATATATGGAGTGGATGGGAAGTTGTTGAAGGCAGTGAAGAGTATGTATGAGGGTGCTAAGGCTGCAGTGCGTGTGGATGGCAAACTGAGTGAATCTTTCCATTTGAAGGTTGGATTGAAACAAGGATGTGTCATGTCTCCATGGTTGTTCAATCTGTATATGGATGGGGTTATAAAAGAGATACAAGGTCGGGCAGTGGATGTTGGAGTGGCCCTAGTGAGAGAGGGCAGTGTTTGGAAACTCCCTGTACTGTTGTTTGCAGATGATACTGTGTTGTTGAGTGAAGACGAAGGGGAGCTGCAAGGCTTGGTAGATGAGTTTGGGAGAGTGTGTAAGAAACGGAATCTAAAGGTGAATGTGGGGAAGAGTAAAGTGATGGTCTTCGAGAGAAGTGAAGCCAGTGAGTGTACAGTGAGATTGGATGGGAAGGAAATGGAGAATGTGAGTGAATTTAAGTACTTGGGCAGTGTGATGAGTAAGGATGGTAGTCTGGAGGGTGAAGTGCTCGAAAGGGTACAGCAGGGAAGGAAGGTTGCTGGTTCGTTGAAAGCAGTGATAAGAAACAGGGAGGTGAGCATGGAAGTGAAAAAGTTGTTACATGACAGTATTGTGATACCAACTCTGACATATGGAAGTGAAGCTTGGACCCTGTTGGAAGGACAGAAGTCAAGAGTGAGAGCAGTGGAAATGAGTTATTTGAGAGGAGCATGTGGAGTCACATGGAGAGACAGACTAACAAATGATCAAGTGAAGGAGCGTTGTGGTGTGGTTGAGGATGTGATGGGAAGCATTAGGAGAAACACGTTAAGGTGGTTTGGGCATGTGGAGAGGATGGAGAGTGAAAGATTGACGAGGAGCGTGTATGTGAGTGAGGTGGAGGGGGCGAGAGGGAGGGGGAGGCCGAGGATGAGATGGAGGGATGGAGTGGAGAGGTATATGAGAGAGGGGGGTGTGAGTTGGGAGCGTGGTAGTGAAATGGCAGGGGACAGAATGACATGGAGGCGATTTGTTTGTGGCCACCCCGTTCAGGATTGAGGCGTCTGGCAATAGATTATAATGAAGAAAACAGAGAACTGGAAAGCCATTGTAATAACACTCAG
This sequence comes from Birgus latro, assembly GCA_018397915.1. NCBI lineage: Eukaryota > Metazoa > Arthropoda > Malacostraca > Decapoda > Coenobitidae > Birgus > Birgus latro. The sequence continues at coordinate 19,364 of JAGKTI010009787.1, forward strand.
CCACTCCACAGACCCCTCTCAGCCCTACGAAATACATGTACTTAACAGTGTCTTTAAATCACAAACACACACTCCCAAGACTCATACTTCCATCACCCCCAAAACATCTGTCCTTAAAAAGAACAGCAAAATCATGACACAGTACAGAAATATAAGTCACTTAACATCCACACACACTGAGTCTGAAAAACAACCCTCTTATATAGGCAGTCCTTTCCACTCAGTCATAATACAACCCCTTGACTCTAGCTCATTATCAAGAAAGTAAGGAACCCTACAGGCACAGGGCCAATTGGCATCAGCAACCTACACCTGAAGCATTTACGATCACAGACAAAGGGCTGGTACTACAATTCAAACAGATGATCTCTTCATCTTCACACCCATATCCCACACCACTCCCTCTTCCTCCCATCATCCCCAGACATCACCTTTTACTCCTCAAACCTCACCCCAATAACATCCTGGAGATTGGTCAAAATCCTTGGCTCTGACCACCTTCCAATCATCACTGCCAAAACCAGAATCACCCCAGCTAGCCACAAACACACATACATTAATTATATGATAGCTAACTGGGAGCCCATCACAACTGAAACAGAATGACACTTTGAAACATTAAACAGTACACCCATCACAAAAATCAACACCACTGTTCACTCTTCAATACAATTATTCAAAATGCAGACAGAAGACACATCCCTAGAGGCAACAGAAAGAGACACAATCCCAGCTGCACACTAGAGATTCAAGGCCTCATCAGTCAACACAACCAACTATAACATTCCCCAACACCCCATACACAAGACATCATACAACAAATACAAGAACTCAACACTCAAATGAACAATAGAATATCAAAGCAGCAAACACTGAATTGGAATAATTATCTCCAAACACTTGATAACAAAACAAACACCAGCAAACTCAACCAAACACTAAACAGCATCACACTCTCCAACAGCAACACTACACAGTCACACACTACCATAACAACAACAGACACCTTACTCTCAAACAAACCACAAGCAAACACTCTCATTAATCACTTTTCATATGTCAGCCATCTAAACCCCCATTGCGACAACTGATATGCTGATATGTCATCTGATGCAAGAGACAGTTCCCCACAGACCCAGACTTCACACCCTTCACTTACAGCCAGATGAAGCACATCGTTAGCAACCTTAACCCATTAACCGCGGGTCGTCACTTTCGTGATGGTCAGGTGCAATGGATCATACTGCGGGGCGTCACTTGAGTATGTTATTTTTAGTTCCCCCAGGCTTTCAGGTGGTGACTTGTATCATCTATCAGCACTGCCAATGTCCAACAATAGTCAGAGCTGCTAATGTCATCAGTACTCCATCCATTGTTGACAATTTAGCCATTTTCCCCCATTCTAGACTCCCCTCCCTGTCTCCCCTCCATTACCCTCTTGTGTCGTCTGCTCAGCCACTCTGTGCTAAGTAAATCTTCCCCGGATTTTTCCACAGTTTTCATCCATTGAAATGAGACCTGTGCCCTATTCTTATACAAAATAATATATATATATATATATATAAAATAAGGTAATTGATAGTGCCATACACATGGAATTGGCTAATTATCACTTGGCAACATCCAACCTGCACTCGTTCGCTAATTCCCCCCCCCCCCCCCCGTGAAATATGCCGTATGAGCTACTCTCGTAATATAAATGTATATAAGAAAGGAAGGGAGAAGCCTGAGTGATATTTATATTCACATGGAACTACCTAATTTATTATGTGTTGTCTAGATTTCCTACGACTTATTTCTTAGCATATACATTAGCAGCTGACATTTTCAACTCTTGGCTACCGAGATACAGTCAGTTCGCTCAGTTCTCTCTGGTCCTTCACGGTGAAATGACGCTTCTCCATTTCTGCCGTTTTTGCGCCTATTATAAAAGGCCCTGTGGCCTCTTCCCCTGCTAAACGTCGTGTGGGAAACGGTAAAAGACTGTAGATATATATGTGTAATAAAGTACTAGAAATAATAAAGTGTGAGTGTGTATATGAGTAAGAAATGACAGAATACCAGCAGCGAATTAACGCGAGTGGGAGGCTCGTACGTGCTCGTATTTTACATTGCTTTTACAGTGTGTGTGTGTGTGTGTTTTGTATGGATTCCAAACTACTTGGAAATCATTGAATAGTGTTTCTAGTGATAATATCTGGCAGTGGTATTCAGATTAGGGGATGTTAGGAAGTGTAAAGTGGAGACAGTTACCCAACTTCAGAAGACTCCACAAGTCCTACGGTAGTCAACGAGTGCTAAAAAAAGCATCCCAGGAGAAAGCTGAAGGTATGTGCCATAGGCATATGAAATTATAATATTCTAGGACTAATAACAGATTTTTGGCAAATATTTTTAAGAAGTCAGTCAGAGCATGAATATCTCTGCGGGAATGGCACTGCACGCTTTCGACAACCCCGCGGTGTAGGGGTTAAGCACTCATCTGTTTGTGGCCTAGACAACATAAGCAATACACCTTTAACATCTTGGACCACAAGGCATACAACCACTCACCAGCATTTCAGACTACAGCTACTCACACAACATAATGCCCAACATCTGGAAGCATGATACCTCCAAACCCAACAAAAACCCCACATTACCTTCCTCACACTGCCCAATTACACTCCTCTGCACCCCTTTCAGAGTCACTGAATGACTGATATTACAATTAGTAACACCTCATATCTCTCTACTCCCATCAAAATGCCTTTAGGCCACTACACCTATCAACCACTCTTCTTAAGTTTTTGATGGCATCAGTTCAGCTAGGCCACCACACAGAACACTCCTAGGCACACTAGACATTAGCAAAGTTTATCCCCTGCCACAACATCACAAACAACATATTCAACACAAACATGCACAATAACACAAAAAGATGGCTGGCAAACTTCTTAGCAGGCAGATGTGCATATGTAACATTTGCCAGTCAGTCATCCAGAAACTTCACAAACGGCTTCCCTCAAGGATCCGTTTAGTCCCATACACTCTTTAACCTATACATGCATGACATACCCACACACCACAAAAACACATAGCTTCCTATGCAGACGACATAACATTAACATTTACAAACCAAAATGCAAACACAGCCGAACACACACGAGCAGCCACAGCGAGAAGACGTGTCTCAAACCACCTTTCAACGAACCCTAAGTAGTTTTCAGGAATTGTCCTGTCTCCAGTCTTGTTCAAAATTTGAAGTATTGCAAGTTATTATAGTCTACCAAAAATGTAAAGAACTATTATCAGTAAGTACACATGAATGTTTTATAGGAATTTTGGGAACAGCTGTTCATTTTAGTACTGCAACCGATCTTAAACATGGCCGTCAATGTCAACATTGGGGAACTGGAAATTCCAGGATTTGACAGTAAAACAAATGTAATGGATCTGGTTAAAATGTTGATTATGAGAATTAGTGAACTAGAAAAGAAAGTGGAAGATCTGTATCAAGAAACATGCCTGAAAATACCGAAAATACTATACAGAGTTTGATACAGGCCAATGAGACAGCGAACCTAGAGAGTGAGAATTTGAAACAAGAAAATATTGAATTAAGGAGAAAACTAGAAGAGAGCAGTAACAAAACAGAGAAGGTAAGTAGTGTGTTAGAAGAGCAAAAGGCAAAGTGGGCACATGTGGAAGAAGAACAGAAAGAAGTGGTCAGTTTAAGGGAAATTATTCAGGAAGAAAGGGAAATCAACAAGAAAAAATGGAAGAAAATATAGTGAAAATATTGAACAAAAAAGAGAAAATAGTGAGAGAAACAGATGTGTGATAATATTTGGAAACAGGGAGGAGGAAGAAAAAGTTAGGTCTGTGAGACTCGAGAGAGACTCAAATCAGGTGAGGCAAATATTGGACAAGATCAATCCCAAAGGAAACAAGTGGGAAAAAGAAGTTCAGGAAGTAAGGAGGATAGGGCCATATAAGAAAGGGGAAGCATGACCAATTAGAGTTAAGATGTCTTCAGAAGGTATAGTAAATGACATACTTAAGGTGACCTGGAAACTGAGTAAAGAGGCAGGGATGGAAAATATTATAGTAAGAAAAGACTTGAATGAAGAAGAAAGAGAATTTTTAAAATCTTTGAAGGACCAAGTAAAGGAAAAAAAAATGACAGGAGGATAGAGGAAGAATGTAAGACTTTTTTTTGGAGAGTGATGGATATGAAAGCAAGGAAGTGGTATGTGAAGAACTAGACGTGAAGGAAACAAAGGGGATAGATATGAATATGAAAAAGAGAAGAACGAGTAAAGATAAAAACAGTGCAGCAGATCTGAGTATTATGTACAGTAATGTAGATGGGTTAATATCTAAGAAAGGGGAAATTGGAGACTACTTAAATGAAAATAAGCCTAAAATTGTTTGCTTAGTAGAGACTAAATTGCCCCGAGATGTCGATACAATATTATTTGGCTGGAACAATTATAAGATTTGGAGGAAGGACAGAGAAGGTAAATTTGGGGGAGGTATAGTGATATTAACCCATAATGATCTAAGAGTAAAGAATATAGAAATTGAAAATACCAAGGCTGAACTTTTGGGAGTTGTAATAGAGGACAGTTATGGAGAAAAAATGGATGTAATAGTTATTTATATGCCCCCCAAAACTAGGGCATGGACAAAGGAAGATTACGAACAGTTAATAAGAGAATCCATTATTAGGCTAAAAATGTTAATTGAACGAAGAAATAGAATAATATTAATGGGAGATTTTAACTGTAGAGAAGTTGACTGGGAAAGTATGGATGCTGGACAATGAGGAATGATGGGGAAATAAATTAATGGAATTGATGATGGAAAACATGTTAACCCAGTTGATCAAAGAAAACACAGAATTAGGGGTGACGATGAACCATCCAGGCTCGACCTAGTATTCACAAAGGACCCAAATGATGTGAGAAACATAACCTACCATTGCCCCTTTGGTAAAAGTGATCATCTGGTAATTGAGATGGACGTGGTAGGAGTAAGGGAAGGAGAAAGAGATGAAAAACACAGAGAAAATAGATACAATTATGGGAAGACAGACTTTGCTTCCCTGAGGAACTTTTTCCAAAATGTAGAATGGAGTAAAATGAATATGATCACAAATATTGATGAGAAATATGAGTTTTTGACAGAAGTATATAAAACAGGAGTTACTAAGTATGTCCCAAAATTTTCTGCAGCTATGGAAAGGAAGAGAGAATGGTTTAACAACAGATGTAGGATGGGACAAGAGGCAAGAAAAAAAGCATGGAATAAAGTGGGAAGAAGGTATAGTGAAAGGGCTTGGGAGGAGTACAAGCAGGTAAGAAATGAATATGTAAGGGTACGGAGAGAAGAGGAAAGGAAATACGAAAAAGATATTGTATCTAACTATAAAAAAGAGCCGAAACTATTTTATAGGTTTGTAAATGGAAAAATGAAAGTTAAGGACAGTATAATACGACTGAGGGATGGAGATGAAACATACGAAAGAGAGGAAGACTTGTGTGAAATAATGAACAACAAACTGCAGTCAGTTTATGTATTGGAAGACGAATTTAGGGAGCCTGAAATGGAACCCAGGCTGACGAGAATGGCCAAAATTACAGTTGACATGAATGAGGTGCTACAGCTGATGAAGGATTTGGATGTGAGAAAAGCATTGAGACCAGATGGTGTGGCTGGATGGATCCTGAAGGAATGTGCAGACCAGTTAGTGTGGCCAGTTTATGTCATCATCAAGACCTCGCTTGAAAATGGACAGTTACCTAAAGATTGGAAATGAGCAAGTATTGTGCCAATCTTTAAGGGAGGAGATAGGGAGGATCCACTTTATAGACCTGTGTCACTTACTAGCATTGTTTGTAAAATCTGTGAGAAAGTTATTAGAAAAAGATGGATAAAGTATTTAGAAGAAAATGAAGTGATAACACCAAGACAGTTTGGTTTTAGGGAAGGAAGATCATGTGTTAGTAACCTATTAAGTTTCTACAGTAGGGTAACAGATGTCGTACAGGAGAGAGAGGGATGGGCAGACTATGTCTATCTGGATCTTAAGAAAGCATTTGACAAGGTGCCCTATAGGAGACTATTGTGGAAGTTGAGGATCTTTGGAGGGGTGCATGGGAAACTATTAAAGTGGATGGGAGAGTATTTGATAGGAAGGCAGATGAGAACAGTAATAAGAGACAAGGTTTCACAATGGAGAAATGTGACTAGTGGAGTGCTCCAGGGCTCTGTCCTGGCCCCAGTAATGTTTCTGATATATGTAAATGATTTGCCAGAAGTTTTGAATAGCTACATGAGTATGTTTGCAGATGATGCTAAAATTATGAAACATATTAAATGTATTGATAGTTGTAAAGAACTGCAAGAGGACTTGGACAAACTACACAGCTGGAGCCAGACTTGGAAAATGGACTTTAATGCCAAGAAGTGTCATGTATTAGAAATGGGTATAAGTGAAAGAAGACCACACTGGACATATAAAATGGGCAATGAGATGATTAGTAAAAGAAAGGATGAGAAAGACTTGGGAGTGATTATTCAGGATGACTTGTCACCAGAAAAGCATATAAACAAAATTATTGGGGGAACTTATGGAATACTGACCAACATGAGAGTGGCTTTTAATTATATGGATGAGGAAATGTTGAGGGAGTTGATAGTGACCATGATAAGACCAAGACTAGAGTATGCGGCGGTGGTATGCCCACCTCATTTGAAGAAGCATATTGATAAACTAGAGAGGGTTCAACGGATGGCAACGAAGATGATACCACGTTTAAAGGAACTCACCTACGAGGAGAGATTTGAAAATCTGAAGTTACCAACACTTCGCGAGAGAAGGGAAAGAGGTGACTTGATCACGATATTTAGAAATGTAAGAGAATTGGAAAGGGTGGATAGATAGGATCTTTTTGTGTTGGATGATGGAAGAACAAGAGGTCATGGCTTCAAGTTGAGGAAAAGTAGATGTCTTAATGATCTCAAAAGGTTCAGTTTCCCAAACAGAAGCATAAGTATTTGGAATGACTTAGACAAAGAGGTGGTGCAAGCGAAAAACATTCATGTATTTAAAACTAGATTAGATGAATGTAGATATGGAGACAGGACAACACGAGCTTAGCTCAATTCCTGTATACTACAAATAGGTAAATACATCCTCCACCCTTACCTTGACACACTACACAAATGGTTTGCCACAAACAGACACAAAAATAGTCCCAGCCAAATCTACATTGACTCTTCTCACAAACTGGACAGCTGAACATAGTCACATTCCACACCTCACGATAAACAACACCCCCTACCACACACACACACACACAGGTCGCCGAGGGAGACAGACGTCTTCCTGGATCACAGGGAAATAATCGCTAAATCATCGGCGAAAAGAGACCAGCCTATTGTGATTATGAGAATGAGTGTGTGAGTGGTGGTCCCGTCGGACGTTACTTTAAAAAAAAAAAACAGGTTTCGGGATGAAGAGGACAAGATACAGTGGAATAGAAAAGTTTCCATATGGTTGTATCATGGCGGAAAGCGACGGCAGTTTGTTTACATCTGGCGAAAGGGAATTCGTGGGCTTCTCCGACGAAGATGCAGGAAATGGAAGTACCAAACTGAATCAAACAAGAGTAGCAGGAGTAGAGAAAATGGTGGAGTGGAATGTCCAGGAATTAAAAAAGGTATAAGGAGTAATTAGAGAGTTGCAGAAGCGGACCTTAGAACAGGAGAGAGAGATCAAAGTCTTGCTTAACAAGCTGGAAAAAGTTTGCACACGCAGTGTGGAACAAGAAAGAGAAGTCACGGAATACAAAGTGAGTAATGAATCTGCCACAAACGAAATAAAACAGCTCAAGAGGGAAAACAACAGGTTGGAAGAAGAAAGGGACAGAATGAAAAGCAAATTAGATGAGTATGAATCAAAATCAAGGATGCAAGATGAACATATTAAGGAAATCAAGGAGCAACATAAGGGGTAGAAGAAAATTCAGAAGGAAGGGAATGTAAATTTGAAAGAGATTATACAATAACAAAGCAAGGAAAAGGTGGAGAAGGAAGTGGTTAGGGTACTGAAAAGTAGAGAATCTTTAGTCAGGGATGCAGCAGATAAGAAAAAATGTGTAATAATTTCAGGGCTAAAAGAAAAGCGTATGACAATAAGATCTGAAAGAGAAAGAGAAGAATTAAGTAAAGTTAAAGAAGTAATCTCTCTACTATTCGGATGCCCATTATTCGGATCCCTCACTATTCGGACATCGTGGGCAGTCCTCCCCCCAAAATGCCAAAAAATTCAAAAAAAACCGGGAGAAAAAAATAATGTTTTTGTTCCGCCTCGGTTTGTATTACTTGTGCGCGCCGATAGGCTGTGTTTTTGCACCTCGCGCCTCTCTGTCGGTCCCATTTCCTACTCTGTTCCTGCCTCGTAAACACGCTCCGACAATGGTAGCCAAAGTGATTGCTTTTGTGGTGATACCCTACCTCCTGCAGGGCTTGATGCTGCTCTTCACCTCCTTCATCATGTGTGTGATGATGGCCCCGCCACCTGAGAAGAGGAAGAAAGTGGTTCTGACTCTGGAGAAGAAGAGGGAGGTATTGGAGAAGGTGGACACCGGGTGGCCGACATCACGGATTTGTCATGAATTCAACCTCCCTCGCTCCACCTTGTTTGATGTTAAGAAGTCCCGAGACAAACTACAGCAGTACATGGCTGATTTTGCTTCAAAGATCAAACGAAACGTGGAGAGGAAGGTGGCGTTTACTCCTAAGTATGCAGACATCAACCGATCCACGCTGATTTGGTATCGACAACAACGTGCTGCTGGTGTGTGGGTACGTGGAACGGAGCTGAAAGCTGCTGCTGAGAAGTTTGCAAGGCTACACGACACCCCAGACTTCAAGGCATCTGAAGGTTCGCTCTTCGCGTTCAAGTTACGACACGGACTTACCAACTGTAAGGCCCATGGCGAAGCTCTGGACACTAACAACGAAGGAATAGAACAGTTTCGGCAGAAGGTGAATGGCTTGAATGATAGGGAGGGCCTCACTCTCGGTCAAGTCTACAACGCTGATGAAACTGGCCTATTTTACCGTTCAACACCCACAAACACTCTTGCAGAGGAGACGGAGAAGCGTGTGCCTGGTCCAAAGCTCTCCAAGCAACGGGTGTCTGCTTTGTGCTGTGCAAATGCTAACGGCATGCACTGGCTCAAGCCCATTATTGTAGGCCGTGCAAAGCAGCCTAGGTGCCTTCGTGGGTTAATGGATGCCCTTCCTGTCGTGTGGTATCATTCTCTGAAGGCTTGGTTCACAACCAAGATCTTCAGAAATTGGTTCCACCAACACTTTGTAAAGGAGGTCATTCGTTATCAGACGGAGACACTGAAAATCCCACGAGACCAGGTAAAGGCCCTCCTGATTCTAGACATTGCACCTGCGTATCCGTCTGAGAAGGACTTGGTTGCTGAGAATGGCCGCATAAGGTGTCTGTTTTTGCCACCTGATACGACTGCTCTCATCCAACCAATGGATGAGGGAGTGATTGTGGCAACAAAGAGGCTATACCGACGGAAGTTTTTGGACGAGGTGATGGTTGTGTATGAGGACGAGGACGATTGCAGGGAAGGACGAGACATGCGAGGACAAAAAACTGTCGAAAACCTTCGGCGATACAGCCTCAAGTCTGCCATCTACAACTGGGCCAGTGCATGGAAGGAAGTCTCTGTCAAGACTTTAGAAAATGGTTGGTCTCGGCTGCTTCATGGAAGTGACGTTGTGCACGATTTTCTAGGTTTTGACGTGGATGACTTTCATGCAAGGCTTCGTGCGGGTGGAGAGAATGTGGATGTCGACGAAGTGCGTGAGTGGTTGGATGACGACGAGGGCGATCCTGGGTATCAGATCATGTCTGATACCGAGATCGCATCCACTGTTGCCGGTCCGAGTTCCCAGCAGGAAGATTCTGACGAGGACAGCGACGATGATGCGGACTCCTCACGGCTTGCCACTACCCCAACCATCCCCAGGCTGAGCACACTCCTGGACTGCGACAGGGAGATGGGGCCCTTGGGATTTGTGGGTGAAGTGCGAGCTTTCAGGCAGCGCATCATTAATTGTCAGAATCGTCATTGCTTGCGTCAATCCACCACTGACAGTTTTTTCAGGCCAGTCAACCCTGCCGTCATCAACCCTCGCTCCACACCATTATCTCACCAAGACAGGCTTTCTAGCTCCGAGCCACAGCCCAGCACATCAGGTACGGCGGAGTCACCACTGGATGTTAGTTTGCGTCTATCTTCGGAGTCCTCTGCAGTGGATAGCGTATCACCACGTCCCACCAAGAGGCCCCTACGCTGCCTCCGTCAGCTCATCTCGGACTCTGACAGCAACTAAATTCTCCAGGACTCATCCCTAGACCACACGGGAATTTACTGTTATGTACAGTGCAGTGAAGTGATGTGATCCCAGTTATGCAAAAGAAAACGTTGGGAAAGTGCTGGTGATTGTCAAGTGCAAAGGTGTGTCAGGTGCAAGGTCTTCCTGTCAGAGTCTGAGATGATCGAGCGGGTTATACATCAGGACGGCGGCTTCTTTTTCATAAGTACCCTAACTTCATCAAAATTCCATGTTTTGTTCTTTCCATATCATTAATCTCATGCATAAACT
>JAGKTI010009788.1:6706-30051 GCA_018397915.1 Birgus latro
CACACGCACACACACACACACACAAATACACACACACACACACACACACACACACACATTGAGTAATAATATGCAATAAGACGTGGGCAAATAAATATATACTATGAATGTCAGGAATCAAGGCTGGATTCCACAATCAGATAAAGAATATTTTACTTCATTCTTTCATTCATACGATAAACTACAATTAAGTGCCTGTTTCTGTGGTTGCCATTCGACTACAATAGTTTCTCAGGCAAGACATCATGTGCTATCAACCTCATGCCAAAACCCAAATAGTTTACTTCATTTGACATTACCAGCCAACTTCTTCATGCCCCTCGGCCAAAATGAGAGACAACTGATCACATGACTATGATTCCCATTTTACGTAACATAAATCAACCTTGACCATACTTTTCTTCTCTACTACAATCTTTCCTACCCCTCCTGCCCCAAGATTCCCTATCTCATTCCATACTCTCTTCCCACCGCACTGCGGCCTGTTGGTAAAAAGGTGTGTGCCCAATGCCAGGAGGAAAGGGAAAGTGGAACATAAGTATCGGCCGTAATTGTAAATTAACTGCCAGATTAGTCACTAAATAAGCTCCTATTAATTGGGGATGGCATCTGACAAATGAAAACATCTTTAACTCTTAAATGGCAGGCTCGGTACAAAGTACTAACCCGGTGGTCTCCTGGCACATGCATTGTTAGGTACAGATAACTGATCTGTGTTTAACACCACTGCCTGAATGCTTGTACACTTGTGGAGTGTCTGTTGGTTTCTATGTTTGCTCAGGCTGCTTGGGAGTGTCAAGGAACCACCCTTCCCCAGAGCTGTATCTGAGTTTGCAGTGCAAGATTGTGCTATATCCCCCCCCCCCCTCCCTTTACATGCATACATCGCTGCATTAACCAATGAATGAGAGTTGTAATATAGATATTAGTTAACTAAGTATGTTTATAGAGCTCTGTGATAACCTTGCATTTCTACATAATTTTCAAGGTGGATTTTGAATGATAAATAAATTAAGTGCTGGAATGGGTGGAAGCATGATGTATCGGTTCCTAGAATAGAATAATAATTTTACATCTTCCACCTGAATCTCTACGAGTTGAAATTGATCCCTGAAGTAATATTTGATAGTCATGTTAATATTATATTACTAAATCCTGTATACTGATCACCTTAATTGGGCGGAGATTTTCGTTCTTCTGTATATCAGTTTCTGTGGTTCAGTGGCAGAAAAAAAGATAATATTTTAGTTCTATCTCCTTTCCGTTGCACCGTTGCGTGACAAGCACCATATTGTTAGACTCTGGTTATAGCTTAGTATTCAAGACGCAAAGATGGCTATTATACACCTAAATAAAGTGAATCCAAGTTGTTAGATAATATTATGACTATATTTTTAACTAATCTTCCGGAAATATTAAACGTGCACTCACTGCCATGGAAATTCCCATACGCGGTAACGATATTGTCGTTCTCAGTCTGTGTGATATACCTGACAATTTTTTAAAGGTAAAGAGATTTTTGCGAGACATGACTTTTGGCCAAACATCTATGGGTCTTAAATACATATTTGGGCGTGACGACCTGCCAAGTTTAGTTAATCGGACCATTAAGCACGACTGTCATTTACAGGTGATGAAACATTTGTGAATGACACGAACAAATTATATGACGGGCTTAGAGTGAATAAAGAGTACCGGTACTCCTGAATGGCTCTTTGCAGCTCAGAATGTTGCTTCAGGGTTCAATGTATAGGTGGGGTGTTTTGTCTGTGCTTTTTCCCAGGAATATCACCTTTCTGGAAACTGATTGAGTTCATTATAGTGCTTGTGGGAGAGAAACAATTGTGTCATCGGAGAACATGATACTACACCCAAGAAAACATAATGATGTAGAGGAAAAAGGTATTACCCGATGGACTGGCAGGTGGATGATGGATGAGTCCAAGATGCATCAGGACAGAAAGCGAGAGTGGTGTGGCATAAAGGGGAGGGGGGAGGCAGGCTGACATACTTGGAAGGTACAGACAGAGGGCGATTAAGAGTATTCATGTATTTCTTTCCCATTTCCCTGGTCCAACTGTGTGTTTGCCTGTGTCCCAACTTTATCCCACCATTACAGAAAACTGCATAAAATTGCATTTAACACAGAAACAGTACCACTAGGGTGATGCCACTACGGGTAAAAAAAAATGATGTAGCCTACCAATCCCAGATCAGGTGATATATGATGTCAATAGCAAGAATCTAGATGTGGAAGTCAAGCTAAATTCTAAGGTACATGGAACGTGTGAAACAAGTATGTTGTCATATTCTTCACTGAGGGCACACAAAATTCCTTATGTAAGTGCGAATATGGGGTTGGCAACTGTAGACACCTACGCGTGACAGAAACAGGCAGCTGACAGGTGATAGGTAGGTGGTTGTGGCAGGTGGGTGACAGCGAAAGGCACAAGGAGAGACAAGACTCTTACTTATCAGTCACCAGCTTTTTCAGATACATTACTAGACGTCACTTGGTCTTCAGCCTAATTTTTTTTTTTTTTTACTGGGATTCCCGTTTTCACTTTTTCACCGACATGATTTTCCATCAACCTTTTTATTCGTCTTTGCTTTCCACGATTTTTCTGTCCAGTCTTCCATATCCACACTATTCTCTTCTACCACTAGGTCGTCGGTAATATTCTTCTCCTTATACCATTATTTTTCCACCATTCCTCTCGCTGATATTTTTTTTTTCAATAACAGTATTTTTTCCCACTATATTACTGGTAACATCCTTCTTCATTTTCCATAAATCTATCTTAGTTCTCTGTCTGTCGTGCATAAAGTTCCTGCTTTGCTTGAAAATGTTAAAATCTTTCACCTTTTGCTCGGAAGTGTTACTAATATTTTGTTCATATCCAAAGTTGTGTAGTTCCTAGCAGATTTCCTTCAGCATATAAGCAATAAAACTCAAAGGTGCAAATAGATGGCAACTATGAACTAATTTCATCAAAATAATAATTCAAAGTTACACATGAAAAATGTTGAACGGTATCACACCAAGTGTGGTAACGAAACGTATATCAATAAAGTGTATATAGATTAACCCGCCCTTCATTTCGTCACAGTTCCCTCACCTCACTTACTCTTATTATTGTTATAATTAAGTTCTGTGTTTTAGCAACGACTTCTTTTTTAAAGGCAACGGAAATGAATTGAGCCAACACTACTCACCTTATCAAAATATTTGCAGCGGCTGTCAGGTAGGGCAGGATGGAGGTCAAGCTAGGAAGTGAAATAAGGATGGACACCTGTGCACGTGAAAAAGTAAGGTCATTGAAGAGGGGTAGGAGCACCAAGACAGAAGCGTGGGCTGCTGTAGGATGCTGTAAAATGGAACGAAATGTCGCTGTTAGTCATGTCTTAAAAATTCAGATTCAGGAGGTTAGCACATTACCAGTAATGCTGTTCTCATATCTAACTAATATAAATGCTTAGAGTATAACCAGGCACTGCTGAAGCTGTATATGACATTAATCGAAAGATTAACATGGGTAACATAAGGAACTGATCGTGTTTCATTAGCGAGACAGTTTATGCGTTTTTCTTCATTATTTATCATCCAAACTGTTCATAATGACACTAATGATCGTCATAAATGAAAGCTATGATGATAAGAAAAATCACGCTAATAATCTCCATCCACATAAAAATGGCATAAGCTTCGGCTGCCTGGTTATGTTCGGTTCTAATCTGCAAAAGGGGAGGGCAACTGGCAACTTTTTTGGAATATATATGCATATGTAATAGTAATCACCACGACCATGATCATCATTACCGTTATAATTTTTATTATTATTACTTCGGACCTAATTACTTATTCATAGGAGAGGCTTAGATTTACAAAAATATTAATGTCAAAAATGTACTCCAATGGATTTTCAAGTCAATTATTAAGCTTATATGGTCGACCCGCAGTAATGATCTACCACGTAATTAACAAACCTGGTTAATCATACTGGATGTCGACATTTAATGAGTGCCTAATTCATAATGAACAGCAGGGAGATGAGTGGGTAGGATATGTAGACAATTTTGTTTAATAATCTGTGAATGAAAAAAAAAAAAATATCATACTAAAGGGGTAATAGAGGGTTTTACTCTTATCTCACTGACAAGCCCTAATGGTCTACTATTATATTCATGAACAACCTGATGTAAAAACCACTAGCTGTACCAATTACCTGTGGTAGCACAAGTTTTTCTGATATTTTGTGATAACGTACAGTCACTCATAAAAGTTCGTGGACCCACAGGTCTGCCTGGACTCCTACACTGCCAGATGACAGAACACGCACAGTTCCGTTCTGGCGAGTAATTCAAAAGTTTCTAACCGATTGGTTATTACACCATTAAAAGCACTATGTTTGAAAGATTGCAGATCGCTGAAAGTCTTCCGTAAAGCTGTGGGAGTAATGTGTTGCCTGAGGTGGTTGTGTCAGTAGACAGACTGACGTCTATATACACGTCGAAGCCTAATCTACTTTAAAGATCTACTGCAGATCTGTGGGAAAAAATTATGAAATATAGGAATGACATTTAGATGATTTTTCATAGATCAAGTTTGTGTTTTACTACGTTGGACAGACAGTATAAGCATGAATAGCCAGATTCATTGACTTGATCTTTATTAGTTAAGGTGACACCTGTCGAGATAAAAACTGAATATGGGGGTCAGGCGTGGCTGATACTGTGCAAGTATTGAGAACGGAAGTGTATGCAAATGTGGAGAGAGGTTAATGATCTGAAGGTATGGATATGGACAAGTATTACCCTTATGACCTGTACACCTCAGTGAATATGCTCCCAACAACTATCTGAGAGAAAAGGGTGTCCAGGGCACAGCTCTGGTTTTGAAATCTTAATGTTGTATCAGTGTGTGCTAGATTGTCTCAGCGACTGATCTCAATTGTAAGATGAAGGGAAATATTGCCCAGTGAGTTGTCCCTTGGATTATCTGATAAATCAGGATTGAAAGTAAATTGCTCTCCAGTGCAACTCTTCTTGACGTTGTACTTTGTTGTAATCCAGACTATAAAGGTGTTAGCCAAACGAGGAAATAGCGGTCTTCCCCGAGGTAAGTAATCGTGGATGATGTTTTAACGTGGTTACTCAAACCCTAGACCCTCATCGTCACTGCTGGACTCTGTTGATAGAGGTGAGTCACAAGTAGAGCTGATACCCTTCAAGGTTGTATGATAAAAACAGGGACTACTAGACCCCAGTTTCTGTGGTGGTAGGTGGATATACTTACTGTGTTCCTAACCTTGTAGTTCTGACTCGTCTTTCGGGTTCTCAGGTTAGTTCGTCTACGTCCCTACATTATTCCCCAACATACCTAGAATAGCATCAATTCACACTAAATGTTAGCCAGAAAAGTTGACTGTTTAGTCAAAATTATGAAAAATAGTCAACTTCTTCATGCAAGTATTAAAGAAAATCTATTATCCAATCTTTTACTGTCTCATCGGATATTTCAGGCAAGGGTGACTCGCTTCCCTTGTCCTTGAGTGGAATTCTGTGAGCAATAAGCCCCAGTCATTCCTCAGCTTTAGTATCTTGTGGGCCACATCCGGCTGAAACGCCCCCACCAAACCACCAAGCATCCAACTGGCTGTACAGTTATCACCCAACGTAGCAAAAGACGTCCTGCCCAACAAGGAACAACATGGCTTGTCTCTCACTGAAGTGTCACGGGAAGGTTGTACTACATTGAATAAGGAAATGACTGGCACTCACATCTCACCACCAACGAATATTATATTAACTTTCATTCAGGTCCAGTGAAATTAAGTTAGCAGGAAAAAAAAGGGGGGGGTTGAAATCGTTCATTTGGAAGGTGCATGGAGCGTAGAGACAAGCTTTTATTTTATTTTTTAAATTGTTTGATACATAAAATGCCTGCTGAAGGTATTAATAAGTGGCTGATAGCGTAGGCATGTAGGTGTGACAGTAACAGGCAGGGGACAGTGATATAAGGCCAGCAGTGACAGGTGAGTGACAGCGAAAGGCACAAGGCGAGGCAGGTCTGGTACAACGCATCAGTTCCCTATTTCTCCAGGTAAAGTACCCTGTAGGATTGCTTTGTTTTTTATCTTAAAGTCTGGCACCCCACACAACGGTGTCCAATTTTACCCACGTTGTTCCGTTTCACCGGCTATAAATTCGCAGTTTTCCTTTAACCGTTAACACTTCCACCGTCATTCCCATGGTCTTACAGTCAGGGTTGTCATATCCATTTTATTTATTCATTTTTCGCCACAAACTTTCAGCTTTTTATTCACTATCATCACTATCATCTATCGTATCTCACTATGATCTTTCAGTTAGGCTTCCCACATCCACATTTTATTCTTTCATTATTTGCTGTCAACTTTCGTATTCTTTTACCAAAACTAGTTCACCGTTCTACTCGATGATATTGCATTCTACTTTTCAACATACAGATCTGTTCACTTCCTAGTTAACTGTTAATTTTCTTTTCATATCATCATAAATTTCTCTCTCATCTATGTTAGCGGGAAAATGAATTGGGATGATGGCTAGGATGAATATAATTGTCTGTATGTTATCAGACCATTACATTTGCTGTTCGCTTGAAATATTTTACTTCATTTGGCTTGCCAGTGTAGAGTCACCTGCAGATTGCAATACTCGCACAATGAGTAAATGGATGGTGAGTACCTCCACCAAAAAATGTGGGAAGAGGAACTATATTGTAGCTATAACCTGATATACTCCAAAGAAACATTTACAACAACAACAACAACAATAACAACAACAACAACAAAGAAAAAGAAATTTAGCAAATCAAGTATGATGGATCCAAACTTTACTTAAATGGTCTTACCATTCTAGTCATATCTCAGCACAATTTTCTGTCTCAGCCTTACTCTCAGTGTTGAGATAATCAAGCCCTCTGTTCCATCTAAAAGATTAATTTTTAGACGAGGCTGAAGAAGGGCAAAAGGAAAGAATTAAGTCAACATTACTCACCTTATGACGATATTTGCCGAGGCTGGCAGGCACGGTAGGGCGGAGGTCAAGCATGGAGATGGAGAGCAGTAAAGGAGGAGAAATGAGTGGAGGTTTAGGTTGAGCAGCGAGGTGGTGGTGGTGGTGCATATGGGTAGAAGGAAAGTGAACTGAACTGAGTGCAAGTGCAAGTGGTGCGATGTGGTGAAACAGCGAGATGATGGAGCAACATGGTGGTGGAAGAGCAGGTTAGCGGATGGGGGAGCGTTTGCTGACAGAAGTTATAAAATGTCAGTGTGATTAAAGGGTAACATGTGTAAAGCACTGAAATCATTGCACGTAATGGTTACGTATCAGCTATGTAATTTTCATTTATCCTTAACTACTTCCTCAACTCACCATGATTGCATAATTTTGTCATATAATTAATGATAGTGATGAGGTTGTTACAAATAACCTACGCAGTTAATATCACTTTAATGAACAAATACAGGTACATTGCGGAAGATTACAGCCATCCTACGCATTCATCACTACAGCTTATCTAAACTTGTCAAGCTAGGTAAAATCACTATATTGAAGATAAGAAATCTTCAAGCAAGGGAGTGGAAATAAAGAATTCTCTCATAGGTTACAAGTAGCCATATTATTTTAGTGTTCCAAAGAAATAAATAAACTGACTAGCAAATTAGGAACTATAAAATCTTTAACACTCTAAATAAATATGGAGGGAAGAGCAAAGATAAATATTATGTATATATGTGCCAGTTATTTTACGCCTTCCGCGTTTTATACATTGGTTATTTTTAACATCTGTGCAATTTCCTCATTATTTGAAGTAATTGGTTGTCATATCTTTTACTGGAACAAGATTAATATTTTTCTAATACATTGCCGACACTGCCTTCTTCAGTAAAGCTTTGTTTGGTTCATTACCTGTGGTTGAAAAATCTGTTAATACTCGTAGTCATAGCCTCATCAGCTCTAGTATTATCTCTTTATTAAAATTTATATTAATTTACTGTATTTATATTCTCATTTATTTATTGCGAAGAGGGATCCCAGCACCAGACAACTTAATTCATACGACTGCAAGCCATAGGAGCCTCGGTGTGTTAATACTGTTTCCAATAACTCTCTCTCGGTCCCATCAACTTGAAAATTTTATCCGGGTTAGCACCAGACGAATGCATTCAGCTAAGGCTGAGATAACATAGGTCTGTGAGTGTTATTACTGTTCCATTAACCTCTCATGGTCTCTGCCCATATGACTTTTTCATTTAAGGTCGACTTCTAACACCCTGAGAGTATTGATGAAGAGCATACTATATTTCACAACACATCACGGTATTAAGGGTTGATTTCTGTACGAGAAAGCTTGTTCTAATGTCTATTTCCTATGGCCATATGGGATTTCAGAGTACGGTCATTTCTTGTTTGTTGTACCTGAATACTTTAACACCCTCAGGTTCCCATACCTCCTCAGATGAATAAAAACGTCCGATGTTAGCTGATATATAAAACTACAGATTCTCCAATCTTGCGAAGGTTATAAGTACCATTTTAACACACAGACTCCCATCACTCACTCAGATGAATAAAATCGCCTGGCGTGATTTTGAATACAATCCTCGAGTTGTCCTGAGTATGAAAGGGGTAATGTGCAAGCTACTGAAGAACTAAGCTCCAGATATTACGTTGAGGAGTCTGAATGTACTGAAAGTTGCAAGACATTTTATCAGTTTCATTGGGGAACTTATCAGACAACAACAGGGCCGCACACAATGTCGTTCGTAACCTTTTCATTGCGATATTTAAGTTTCAGTAATTCATTCCCGCAAACCACAAGCTAACTCAATTTGTAGAAAGCTTACACAACCAAAGAAATAAAAACAGTCTCTGTACAACTGCCTGCCACATTAAAATTTGCGTGTTTTATTTTTACAAGTTATGGATGATTTAATCCTGTGGGGAGGCGCCCTACACGGTCAATGATGAAAGCGCTATAAACCCAACGGGCATGCTTCTGGTAGATTACATTTAATGTAATTCCAGACGGTGAAATCTTTCTGTAATACTGGTATTTCATATCTACAACGTTTTTCAAACGTTTTAATGAATATGAACTAATTAAAGGTACCGTATCTTTTTTTTTTCCCCCCCTAAACAGAGAAAAGAGATGATTAACTGATTTTGATCACCACAAGCACCACAAACTCGTATAGTGTTATCACTTTGTCTCCTATGACTCACTCGTTGCTGCACAAAATACAGTAGTTCCGGTGTGATTAAGATATGTAAAATCAGAATTGTACCGAATGAGACAAAGATAATTATAGTTAAACCTGAAGTTCCAAAAGACCCTCCAAAATATATCAAAATAAAATCATGGTTGCAAGAATGAAATGTATAGTATTCCCTAGAACTGTGGTTAACCCTTGCATCGTGAGGGATTTTTCTGCACACAATCGCCAGTCGAAGCAGAAAACGTTACCAGTGTTCTGCCAGATCGGTGAAAAGGTTATGGTTACCATTTTTTTCTCACTCTGCATACGTGTCTCAATAAAATCGTCGGCAATAGGTGGATAATGTTAAGTACATATCGATGTGAAAGGCTTAAGCCTTTGAATCAGGTGACATTACACTTACTTCATTCATGGTGTCTTTAGACGATTTTATTGAACTGAAGAGCCTCTGGTAATGATGTGGTTATTGAAGGGTATCTGTAATCCCTCCACGTCGCCAAGTCTTTCGTAAGATGAGAGGAATAGTTTGTAAACAGAAAGAATAGCGAGAAAATGACGCCACAAGCTCGACGGGGAGAATTATATTTGTATGATGCAGTACTTCACATAATTACGAAAAATATGCAGTAATGTGACATCAGTACCATGAGTATATGATTAGTGCCCTTTCACATTAATATCCTGATGCTAATTAATGGAAGTATCATTGTCAACTTTATTACGCGAAAAATATGAGCGACTTTTCAACAAGAGTTATATATATTATCATAATCACTCTTGCGTCATATTAGTTATACCAAATATTTTGCATGTTTTGTGACTAAAATATGAATAAAAATGTTAACACGGTTTCAAGTAATTAGTAAAACTGAGGAGGGTACATTATCATAATAAAGAAGGTGCGTTTACTGTAATTTTTACTCTGGGTTATAAAAGCAAGGCGCTTTGAATCGTGTTGCTTTAGCCAGCTGTCAGTTGAGGCACCTCAGCCGTGTCCCCACTGTCTTGATCGGACTGAGGAGCCTCTGCTACACTATGTTCTGGACTGTCCCGCTACTACTCACCTGCGATCTCGTCCTGGCTGGCGGCTTGTCCGCAGTGGTGATGACCTTGCCGATGCACAGGGAGTCATCGTCAAAGCGCCCAGCCACGTTCTGTTGGATGTGGTTACTACCTACCCGCTAGCTTGCGCTACCCTAGCGCATTCTCCCTGACGTGCTCTGTGTTTGACCGTGTCCTCCTCATTGCGGAGGCCAATCTGAAAGAAAGAAAGAATCGTGTTTGCCATTTAAAGGGTTGGTCCCAGTGCATATGATAGGCTACTAAACACCAGCGGTAATTCATGCCTCATCGCCTCAGGCTCATAGCATTAAGACATGAACAGTGAAAGGCCAAGACATCACGAACCCCTGTCACCACGCGGTCTTTATATAATTCTGGCTATATGATGACGTTAATATTCAGCACCGCAAAGATCTCGGGGTTCAAGGCATCACCTTCAGTCAGATTATAAAAACTTTTTTTTTTAGAGTCAGACGATTTCATTCAACACAGGAAACTGTGGTTAACCTCTTGACTACCAAAACTCTTAAACAAGGCCGACTGGCTGTGGGAATAACAATATACTCGTACAAATGACGTTATGATAGTGAGGAGATTAATGGAGATTGTTTCTAATGGTTCCCTTATCAGAGTTCTCTCCTAAGCCAACAAAAATTGGTGGCGATAGGAAATCTGAAATACAAATGACGTCACAGTACTGATGAAATTGTACATACGATTGAATGGTGTATGAGTGGACACATCGCTGGTGCGACTTTTAAGAATGATTATTCTGTGTTCATTCATTTTTCTGTGAACCTGTCGGATATTTGAAATGGATATGAAGAGGTAAAAGTCAGGTCGTCGGATAGGGTGTAACATCCAATCCGAATGACGTCATTCATATGGATGTACCAACGGATGGATGCCACATCCTATCCGGTCCCCGCTGCTCAGCAGCTACATAGTCAGAATCATTATTCACGAAACACTTTCTAGCTTCTATCGAGTTTTCTTTCATTTTAACAGGTGTTCTCAAGTTTAGGCTCTAGATATACTGAACAATCATCAGGCACCCTTGAGAATTTAGTTGTATTTTACTGTACACTTACAATACAATTTACACAGGAATTTCTTTAGTTATGTGGAGTTCTAACGTGATATAAAGGAGAGTATTAGATGGATGTAAGCTAACCTAGTGTTCGTATTGAGGCGTCGTCAGTGATAGTGAAAACCACAACACATATGGGTTTATTATGGAGTCGGCACTGGCATCGTGCGTATGTAAGAGCGGCCTACAGTTAATAGGTAGAAGTCATTTTGTGTGACTTACATTTCCTGCGATGTGCATAAAATCTAGTTACTGTGACAGCTAGCAAGATCAGTAACCACCAGTAAGATCTGTAACATGAAGTTTCATAATTAGTATGATTTTTAACTGTCGTGATTTATAATTAGTAAGATTTTGATTTTGCGAGTTTTATAACCACAAACATTCATTGCCAGGAAAGTTTTGTTGGTAGCACTCATACTCATTCCTTAAATGTAGGGAAGAGTTGCCCCTACGCTCATGATGGGGCAGAAGAGGCGTGGATGAAGGATGGATGGGTGGATGGCTTATTAGTTTGTGTGAAAAGTAACTCAGTAAATATAGCCCATCAGTCAAGCATAGAGACACTAAAGCGAACAGAAATAAACACAGGATATAACACTCTCACCCTTCTCTGTACTGATGCAGGGACATGGTGAACCCTTTGGCAGGCACTTGTGTAGCAGACTCGTATAAGACAGAAGGGAACGGTGTGTTCTTGGGGCTTCCCATAGTCGTCTTGTGATCACTATTTTGCTGTCCTTACGTAAGAGTGATATAGACCTGGTAGTGAGGAGACGGATAATTAAGAACTAAAGAGCTTACTGACATTTAACAAGATTTATAGGAAGTAAAGTTTATAACAAAGTATATTACTCCTATTATTTATTAATAACAAGAATTTCATTGACAAGAAGCAAGCAATATACCTGGTAAAAGTTTAGCTGAAAACTACTAATGTTTATCATAAACAAGATTTACGCTTATAAAGCTTTATAACCAGTGAGATTAACCTTCAGCCTTTGTAACCAAAAAGTGACAACTAGCAACATTTATAGCCATGACGACTTTCAACCACCAAGATTAATAACCTCCATGATCAAATAACCAGAAACATAATAAGTAGTAAAATTTATAACACTAAGGAACTGGAAAGCGACCAGCACAGTTCCATAATGGTTATCACAAACAGCATCTAAAAGGAACCGAATCTGATCTGATATCCTTTCTTCACCCTTTTCTGTACTCGTGTAGGGATAATAAAGTCCCAACCAGGCACTTCAAAGCCTAAAGCACAGAAGCGTGATATGGTCTACAGGCTTGCTTCCTTTCTTCGAGGTGCCCAAGACCAGTATAGACCTGGCAACGACAAAAGGAAGATTATCAGCATCAGTAATTGTTCCTACGTGTGTAAGAGCTAAGGAATTATACTGCCAACTGACAAGACTTACAGGAAGATATATAAATCAACATAGTCCACCATGATTTATAACAAGAAATGTACAAAACCAGCAAGATATATATATATAGCAAGGTTAATAGCAACAAGAAATTTTATAATTAGAGTTATAATGAAGATGATTTATACATTAAATAACGACATTTGTAACTAAGAACTATAACAAAGATTTACAACCAGCAAAATTTAAAGTCAATAAGATTTCCAAGAAGCATGATTTATAACCAGTAAGATTCATAACTAGTATGATATATAACTAGCATGATTCATGACAGTGAGAGATAAAAAAAAAAGTCAAGTACATCTCATGCATTCTCTACCTTGCATAAAATAGCGATATCAAGGAACAGGAGCAGATACCGGATATCCTTCTCTCACCCTTGTCTTTACTGACGTTGGGATGTGAACACTTCGCCAGTCACCTGTATAGCAACCTCGTACAGCCTTCCGCACAGTAAGGGGACGATTTGAACTTGAGGCATTCGTTCTTCATTGAGTCATGTCCTGAAACGAAGTGTAGGTAAGACATTTGCTCCATATCTCCGTATACACCATATGAACAAGCGAGTCCGGGTTAACTCCTTCAGTAGGGTGAATGATATTTCTAACCCTACCAGTTCGATAAATCTCGTTTACTCTGAATATAATTAATTAGGGGAATTGAGATAAAATAAAGAAAGCAAGTCACTGAACTAAACCAAATGACTGCCAAAAAGGTGAAAATGCTTTGTGTTACCTGAGGTTGCACCTAACCCTCAAGTTCGAGACTTTCCTAAGCTGCATAAAGCCGTCCGGTAGCGGCAAGAAAACAATATAAAAGGTGTCGCTGTACTGAAAAGATTTATGTGATGCTGATAAAGCATTCTCTGTGTAGGTTGGTCTTATTAACGGAAACTTATGAGTGACAAGTAAACTGAGAACACATTAGCATTAAATGTATACAGCAGTAAAAACGTATGATAAAATGATAAGCCAAACTATTGAACTAAGAGTCTCCACATACGTTAACTTACTGCAAACCTTTTTCCATTTTCCAATGAGAAAAGTGGATGGCAGTAACGAGGAGTACGGGCTGGAAAACACGGCTGATGGAGGATTACTGGAGGGAGTAGTGGTGGGGTTCGATTGGCTGGAGTAAAGAATGGTGTCCTCAGTGTAGTGCAGGGTGTTGTGTGGATGGGTGTGGTGTGGAATGAAGGGTGTGGTGTAGTTTACTGCGGTTTAGTGTAGTGTGGTGTGGTGTAGTGTACTAGTGTGCTGCGGTGTAGTGTAGTGTGGTGTGGTGTAGTGCACTGAGGTTTAGTGCAGTGTGTGGTTAGGTGTTGTGTAGATAAGCGTTCTGTGGTTAAGTGCAGTGTGGATAAGCGTTCTGTGGTTAAGTGCAGTGTGGATAAGCGTTCTCTGGTTAAGTGCAGTGTGGATAAGCGTTCTGTGGTTAAGCGTGGTGTGGTTAAGTGTTTTGTGATATAGTGGTGGATAATGTAATGTACTGTGGTGTTATGTAGTGTGGTGTGGTTAGTATGCTGTAGTACAGTGTTGCATAATACAATGTACTGTGGTGTGGTGTGGCGTATGATTAAATGTACTGTGGTGTAATGAGGTATAGTATAGTACAGTATAGTGTAATATGGTGTTGCATAGTGCAGTCCTGTGTAGTGTAATGTAGGTTTATGTTATCGCTGTATTAAGTCGTGTAAGGATTGTTGTTTAGTGATGTATTGTGTATTCTGTGGTGTGATGTGATGTAATGGAGCAGTGGTGTGATTTGTGGAGTTGTGGTATGGAGTGTGGAGTTGTGGCGTAGTGTGTGGAGCTGTGGTGTAGTGTGTTGTGTAGTATACCGAGGTGTTAGTTGCAAGTTTGTGCAATGTTGTGGAGTATTGAGTTGCAGCATAACTTTACTTTGGAGGTGTGGATTGATATGTTGCATTAAGCTGGTTAGCATGATGTGGAATATGGATGAGCTGGGGTATCACAAGAAGGATTGATGAGATATATATGGAACGTAAAAAAAAAAAAAAAATGTGGAGTATAAGGGGGCATGATGGAGAACAGGGAAATCGTGTCAACTCTAAACGAATTTAGTTGAATAGGTAGAAAGAGAAGAATGCCAATGGAAACGACCCAGAATCGAGATGCATTTACTGGAGTTCCCGTTTTACTTTCAACATAATTTACCTTCTACTTAAATCTGAAAATTAATGATCACTGTCAGTGATACATATAGAGTATGTAACCCGCCCGTATCATATAACTATGCAGCATGTTTCAATGCAGTATCGACAACAGTCCAGTTGAAATGAAACCGGCTTTGTTAGCAACTTTGTATGAATTTATGCATGAGATTGGAGCTAAAAGTTATGAACATGATTGAAGGTAGATTATGTACAAGAGTGAAGCTGAAATATAGCGTTATATGTACAATTATAGTTTTCTCGACACTCACAAGTAACTAAATTTGCTGGAGGTACAAGAGATCAAGGCTGAATATCAAATAGTGTGGGGTAAATTAAGTGGGTTATTGTGCAGCATGAGGGAGTAACGTGGGTCATTTTGGTGCATGAAGGATTTCTTTATACTTGGGTGGTTCATGATAAATGTTGTTGTAGCAGAGCCGTTCGTGATAAATTTCGCCGCTCTTTGTGACCGTGTTGCTCATAGCAAATTTTGGTATACGTGACTGGTGCATGTGGGGGT
This sequence comes from Birgus latro, assembly GCA_018397915.1. Lineage (NCBI taxonomy): Eukaryota > Metazoa > Arthropoda > Malacostraca > Decapoda > Coenobitidae > Birgus > Birgus latro. The sequence goes on from JAGKTI010009788.1 coordinate 22,257, forward strand.
ACTTTCGTGGGACGGCGTGGAGATTTGGTGGAGCCATTTGGTGCCTAGTGAACTGCCTTGTGCTCGTGTCGCTCGTGGTAGATGTCGTTGTGCCGTACTCGTGTGACTCAACGTAGATATCGCCGTTGTCGTGTGGATTTTTTACTGATGCCATTATGCTCGTGTGGGTCACAGAAGATTGCGTAATACTCGGCTGGAGCATACCTGGTGCGTCGTCCAGGTTTTAAATGTGTGAAGCAGCATGGTTAATGATGGCGTTGGTTAGATTGCTGTGGTAAGCGATCATTGCGTTGATAGAGGAAATGGGATATGATGAAGCAGCCATCAAAATGGTTAAAAGGGTCCAATTTTAGTTTAAGAATAAAGCAACACAGTGCATCATAAATAACTAGTCAGTTTGGAAATTATAACTACTATACTGAGGTATGTGGAGACGTCTGCCATCCACTTACTTGATGCAGTGCTACCTTCAGGTGATTACACTGAGTGACGAGCTAAATGGTTTCCTGTAGCTAAAAAATATATACAATGTTGGATACAGTGTTCGATGGTGTACATGTATCCCAGTGAACTGGTGGTCTAGTAGGTTGGGACATGAGCTTACATTCGACGATTGGTCAAGGTTTATTGCTCACATAATATCACTCAGGGGATCAAGTTTAAAGGGGGACCTTTATTACTGAAAGGGTGAGATAGCCTTCATAGATCCCGTCAGTATGAAAGGCCTTCCAAAAGTTAAATTACATCACTCAGGAGTAGACAGAATGAGACAAGACGTCATCGTAGTGAGGTATTAAACATCTTTACTTGATGTAAAAAATCAGTACACACGATTAGACAGGAAACTTTACTTAACCTCTCCGATACTTGGCGTAATTTAATAGTTTATTCCTGCTACTGACAAACAGTTATATTCAGCTATGAACTCATATACTGAAGGGATTAATGAAAAGTATATTTAACCCCTCCAGTTTGTAAGTCTTTCTCAAGCCGATTAAAATCGTATGATGTTACCAAGAGTGTAATAAAATATTACATCGTACTAAATGAGTTAAATAAGTGATTGTACTTGAACCTGAAGCGAGTAGGCATGTGAGTGATGTTATGACTCTAGGATGACGAGCTTTGAACGAGAATGTGAGGAGGATGTGGACGGGAAACCTCTAGCTGAAGAAACACACAAGATCAAGGGAGAAAAAAATATATATAATGGGATTTATTTCTACATTTAACCCCTGCAATAGGATGTCTAATTTAGTTTATTCTTATTATATAGAAGTATATTTTATTCAGCTTATATTGCCGGGGTTAACGAAATTTTAACCACTTTCTAACGTCTCTACTACAAGTGGCATTTCCTAAGACGAACTAATTCACCTGGTGATAGCAAAACTAAAGAGATAAACGACGGCCGCGGGCTGAAGGGAGTAATGTTAACCATCAACCAGCATTACGAAAGCAATTATGAGTAATAAATTATTGCTGAATTAGTGAATGTCAGGCAATTTCAAATTTAATTGATAGGCAATTTGATTTCAATCTGTCCTAATGTAACTCATTAGAAAAATAGACTTTCATATATATACTGTAAGTAGAGCAACAGGGAACAACCATAACTATTTCAGCCTCATAAGGTTGTAGTTGTTTATCTACTTACCTTCCCAGCGATGGTGACATCTTATTTATATGTGTTATTACCTCCAATCGTTTTTATTTAGCTAATGAGACTTAAAACTCTTGCTGTCTTCACACGTTTTATTTAGCTTATGGGACTTTTAGAATTGAATGGGTTAGACAGTTTTCCTTGGCCCTTTCATTACTAGAGGACCTTCTAAACAGAATAATGTCATTCTGCAGTAGAAAGAATAACATATAAAAGACTGCCGAAGTAAAGGATGTTAAGTAAAACTGCGTAGCTTATCGTCTGTGTTCACGACAGAGTGGCTGTTTTTATGCACTTATTTGTTCTGAAACACTAAAGTAAAATTATCCCTATTAAAAGTAACGGAAAATATTAATCCATCTTTAACTCAGAATACTGTCACCAACAGTTTATAATAATAAATAAAGGAACTTGCAAATCTAACTAAAAGTGATTGTCCTTAACTCTGTGTCAGGGCTAAATTATGCTTATTAGCAATACACCTGCTGGCTAGCGAGTGCGTCACGCTTGGGAAGATGGAAAGTCTCCTGTTGCACTCTGAATATTGATTCTCCCTTTCATTATAAAAGCGTTGTACACTTATGTTGTACGATCAGATTCATCCATGAGATATCTCCGGGTTGGGTAAGTCATTCAAGAACATACTCATGAGTGAACTCCTTCCGTAAAAGGCATCGTTAAAGAGTCAGCTTTAAAGTCAGTTTTGTCGCATAAAAAGTCACTAAATGTCGCAAAGTAATATAAAATAAATAAAGCGATAACGGCCAGTTCTGTATTAACCTCTGTGGCATTGGAGGGTCCTGGGAGTAGGAGGGTCCGAGACAAGGCTTGCTCAATCCAGTCTGCCCCAAAGCTCTTGGCAACATTTAGATGACAGCAAAACCTCTCTTGGATTTAAACCATCGCGGATAAGGGCACGGTCTCTTCCGACCCGAGATTTCTGTCAACCACGGCACCAAGACGTCGTGATACGTATTATGAAACACACAGTGTGAAACGTCTGTTGATATTCTTCCCCGCTTTGACCAAAGGTGATGCAGCATCATCACGATGTGGTATACAGATAGCAACGTCACCGGAAGGTGATGTGAACTCAAGGAAAAGGAGACGTTTTGAAAAGGAATGTCGATTTCGCATTACTGCATGAGATTAGGCATATACTGTACTGTACGAAGGATAATGTAATTACTTGTATGAAAGTTGAAAAAATCGAAATTAGTGCCTATTATACTAGTCAGCGTGTTTTTGTTAGCCGGTCTTAGTTCTGTAATCCAATCCATCTTATTTGAAATGTCCCTCAAGTAAGCAATATCGTTTGATGGTAGCCAGAACGAAATATAAAGTACTGTACGTCATCACAACGACGAGGTTAAGCAGTCTCTTGCGCACAAAGCTGCTAGATCAATATTACCCTTGAACGATAATCTTATAACTTAAATCAATATGGTTTAGGCTAAATAACACTACAAAAAGAGCACTGGACAAAACTGTAAACAAAGCCAGCTGAGCACTGAAATATTTATTCCACGCACAAAACAGGTGCTTAGATGTGATGGATGTAATTTGCAGCATAAAAGTGGTGTAATTCTAAATTGAACTGGATAAAACTAGACCGAGGACTGGCAAAATTGCGTGGAAGAGAGTTACTGTGGAAGATCTGGATGTAGTGAGAAGCATCGAAGCTAAATGTAGTATTAACGTAGGAGCTTGGAGTACCTAGGTGTAAGGTGGAGCATTGATGAGCTAGGTGTTGTGTGTGGTGTGTAGCAGTTGAGGAACCAGGTGTAAGGTGGAACATGGAAACGTCAAGTGTAGTGTGGAGCATGGAGGAGTCATGTGTAGTGTGAAGCACGGAGGAGTCATGTGTAGTATGGAGCATGGAGGAGTTATGTGTAGTGTGGAGCATGGAGGAGTCATGTGTTGTGTGCAGCATGGAGAAGTCATGTGTACTGTGGAGCATGGAAGAGTCAGGTGTAGTGTGGGAGCATGGAAGAGTCAGGTGTAGTGTGGAACATGGAAGAGTCAGGTGTAGTGTGGAGCATGGTGCAGCTGGGTGTAGTGCTAGGCATGGTGGAGCTAGGTGTATGGAGCATGCAAGTGCTAGGCGTAGTATGGATCATGAATATTTAAATAATTCAACAGAGTGGAGCATAAGGTTCTAGGTGCAGTGTGGAGCATGGTGTAGGTAGGTGCGGTGTGAAGTACGGTGGAGCTAGGTCTGGTGAGAAGCACAGTGAAACAGGCGTAGTGTGGAGTATAGAGGAACTAATTGTGGAGAACAGAGGAGGTACTTGTAGTGTGGAGCATGAAGAAGGAAAATGGAACATGGATTACGGTGTGGAGCATGGGGGAGATGGATGTTGTGTGCAGCATGGGGAAGCTGGGATAATTATGGAGCAAGGAACTGGAAGAGCTGAGTGCAGTATGAAGCATGGATAATTGGTGCATTGTGAAGCATAGAAAAGCTTGGCGTAAGTAATAATGTTGCAGTAGTGTAACCAGACCGTAAAGCATGAGGACAGTGACGCACCGATTTAAACTGTTTTCATACAAATTCACTTTAAGGAAATTGTTTTTACTACTAGGTTCATGACAGGTACTTAACACCTGATTCTAGTAAAATTTAAGAGAATAAACAACAAATACTTTTTTTTTTTTGTAAGGAAGAAGGAACCAAAGGTCATGGGCCCGTAATAACTTCTTTCCAAGAAAAACGTACTTTGCGATGTTACACAAAGCCGCCTGAACGCCCTCGACAACGCGTTTACAGCCGATCTCGCCTACTGGAATCTCAGTGCACCAAACATACTCAGATGTACACAGCTGAGAAGCATAAACAGCGGTAGAAACGTAATCGGAGTGCACTGAAGTCTAACTGGGGGGACTTCGCCTGCAGACCCCCCTGTGATTACTACCTACCTCACAGCGTGCGAAGTAAAACGTGCTTTAGGTAAAAACTGTGCCAGAACAGTATAGTGCGTTATGGGCATTCTGTAGTTATGGCGCATTCCGTATTCATCACACGACAGCGTGATGACGAAGGTAGGTGCGGTCATAAAGCAAATCTTTATGTACATGACTGGAGGAATCCATAAAAACTTATAGGAGAAAGAGAAGTAAAATAATGCTCTGTGATTAAAATAAAGCGCTTCATATTCCGTGAAATCTAAGCTATACAAACTGTGAAACACGATAATACAGCCCCCCTATTTGCGAACATTATTAAACAAACAAACACACACACACACACACACACACACAGACACACACACACACACAATGGGCAGATATGCATGTGTGTACGTGTCTGTGTGAAAATGAAGGAGAAACACATAATGCTAAATTGTATGGGCAAATGTAAAGGAACTGGTAAGTTTGTGCAAATACATGTTATTGGCCAGCTCCATGCTGCCCTTATTGTTAGTCGTGTTTTTTTATTTCTTGTATTCTGTCTTGCTAATTACTATATGATTATGGGTACGTGAGTATGTGTTCGTGTACACTTGCGGACACATGAAATGACTACACTAGGCTTGATTCTGACCACATGAACTGGCTCATTTTTCTTGGAAGGTTACAGTAAAAAAAAGTGGGAGAGTGCGCAGGTATGAGGGAGGAAGTAGTTGGAAGGTGGGAGTTAGGAGGGGGGGAGGGGAGGAGTGAAAATGGGAGGTAGTGGGGAGAGGTGATTGGGCGGAATGGAGGGAAGATGAGGTGTGTGGGGCGTATGATGCTATTTCGTCTTTAACAAGACGATGTCGTTGAGATAAACCTGAGGTCGTGGGACGCTGATAACTTAGTGTATATTACGTGACTGATGCATTATGTTCCACTAACTTCAATAATAAATGACTAGTTTTCGAAGGGAGGCTCATGACTATATCTGTTACGAATTTGAAACAGCGAACTACAACAGTTGTTGTTCTGTAAAAATAAAGACCTTTCAGTATAAGACAATATGAGTAGAATCGGGAGACCGATATTGAATAGCTGGGTGAAGAGGCTGTAGTTAATGTAATAACCTAATCATGCAGTAGTGTACTTGGATGCTGTCTTAGTCAGCAAATGAGTATGTTGAGCTGTAAGAAACCCCTGTTCCGCGGGGAAAAAAAAAATCTATTAGTTAATCTTTGTAAACGATCTGTTATTTAAGAGATAAGGATATGTATCAAAATATTATACTCCTGTACGAGCAATACCATTTGAATCACATGAAACTCCCGTGTTAAATTCTGAGCATGGTCGTACTGACAGCACCTGTTTTTACCTCGGACATGGATGTAGACTGATAGGTGGTCATACTTAAGAATATTAGTGATTTTACTTGTAACATAATATACGATAATGATAAGTCAGTGACATTAAAACGCCATGGTGATAAAGAAGAGGCTAATTATAATGTCGTGTATAATTTTTTTCCTGCCCGTCGAGAAAATTTCTATTTATGGAGCAATATCCTTAACGGGTTAGGTGCCACCGGTGTTGAAGATATTAGGCCGATTTCAGTGTCTTCACTCGGATATCGTCAAAATGGAACAGAAGTGTCGGTGGCCAACCATGACTTAAACCCATCACCTCGTAATACAAGAGTTGGACAGAGCATACTTAATGGACAAATACAGCGATAATGTTCATCAGCAAAGACAGACTTCGTTTTAAATATCATTCTCATAGCAGAAGGTTCCGTTTTACCCCTCTGATGATAAACTAGACAGATTTCTCTCCTGTATATATCAGTAGCAGAGTTATAATGAATAATGACTTGTAAGACACTTTCCAAGAGCACATTTGATATTCTAATTAATCAACTTCAATTCAAGATGGTAGGACATCAAACGCCTCCACTCTCACATCTTCCTTTCATTCCGTCCCTTCTCCTCTACCCCCAACCTCGCTCGTTCATTCCCCCCCCCCCCCTCATTTTCCAACCACTGCCTCTCCTCTCCCTAACTGCAGTTTGCACGGAAGGAGGGAGCCATTTCATACGAGTATGTCCGCAAATGCATGCAGATGTGTAGGTGTAGGTGTATGAGTAAGTGTACAGTATACTAGTAAGTGCAAGCGTCATTGTAAGTGTAAATGAATGGTTAGGCGTACGTTGTGTAAGTGTAAATATAACTGTGTGTACCTTTAAGTGTATGTATGTGCAGGTATAAGTACTCATGTGTAAGTCTGTGTGTATATGCATGTGCATATATATGTATGCATGTATAAGTTATGTTTGAGAATATGTATTTGTGTCGTTTGTTCTTATTGTCGTTCAGCCCAGTCCGTCTGCTCGAGCAAATCCGTCGACCAAAGGTATTAGGAGGTCCCGTAAGTTCCTTACACCTTTGATGTGTCTGCGTCTGAATGTGGCATGTGTTGCGCAGTGCTCCACTGTGTGTGTTATATTCTGTGGGCTTAATTTGCAAGCTGGGGACGTGTTATCTGTGATTCCACCCAATCCAAATCTGAGCTGGTAGCTGAGGAGGGCTGGATTATGTCCTGTTTTAAGGCTAGCTAAGTGGACTCCGTCAACTCTGTCTAAGGACACCTTCAATGGGGGGATTAAGGATGGGGTGGGGGTAGGCTTGTAGTATAGTGTTGTGATCAAGGTGTTGTATTATCCTCCGGATGATGTGAGTATGTAGGTGTTTCATACGGTGGACAGGAGACTTTCCATGGTGCCGTCGTTGACCTGGGTAGTGGGAGCAGATGCGACTGCAGCCTGGGGACAGGGCCTCTTCAACCCGTCCTACGTCCTGCAGGAGGACCCTGGTCCAGCCTGGCAGGACAAAGTCTCCCTGTGTGTAAGTGCACGTGCAAGAATGCTTGTTTATACACATCTAAGTGTAAGTGTGTATGTGTATGTGCATATGTATAACTGTGTATAGTGTACGTGTAAGTGTAGGCTCATGTGCGAGTTAAGGTGCAAATTCAAAGTGTGAGTGTGAGTGTATGTGTGTGTGTAAATGTGTATCAGTGTACTTGTGGGTATTAGTATATAGACGATTGTGTCAGAGTCGGTGTATGTGTTAAGTGTACAGTTTATGCTTAAGTGATTGTGTAAGTGTAAATGTGTAAGTGCAGGCGCATGTTTATATGAGTGTGTGTGTGTGTGTGTGTGTGTGTGTGTGTGTGTGTGTGTGT
>JAGKTI010009789.1:13731-30037 GCA_018397915.1 Birgus latro
CACACGTAGTGAGGAACAAGAAAAAGAAGTTACAGAATTAAAGGCGAATAACGAATCCGCATCAAATGAAATAAAACAGCTGAAGAGGGAGAATAAGAGGTTGGAAGAAGAAAGGGACAGAATAAAAAGTAAACTAGATGAATACGAATCAAAATCGAGGAGGCAAGATGAGCATATTCAGGAAATTAAGGAGCAACATAAGGGGTGGAAGAAAATACAGGAGGAAGGAAATGTAAATTTGAAGGAAATCATAGAACAACAAAGTAAGGAAAAAGTGGAGAAGGAAGTGGTTAGAGTACTAAGAAGTAGAGAATCTTTGGTCAGGGATGTAGCAGACAAGAAAAAATGTGTGATAATCTCAGGAATAAAAGAAAAACGAATGACAGTAAGATCTGAAAGAGAGAGAGAGGAACTGAGCAAGGCTAAAGAAATAATAGCAGTGGTTATGGAAGGAAACAATGAAGCCCAAGAAGAGATTGAAGAAGTGTTTAGGTTAGGAAAGTACGAGGATGGTGGGGCAAGGCCCTTGAAAGTAAAGTTTAAGTCCCAAGTAATAGTGAATGAAATCATAAGTAGAACGTGGAAATTGTCAGAGAAGGAGGGGTTTAAAAATGTTTGGATTAGGAGAGATGCAAATGAAGAGGAAAGAGCTAAATTAAAGGAGTTAGTAAAGGAAGCAAAGATAAAAAACGAACAACGAACGGAGAAAGAGAAGACAGAGTTCTATTGGAGAGTTATGGACCAGAAATTGAGAAAGTGGTACCGACGGAAGGAATGAGAGACGAGAGAATAAAAAATGATGAAAAAAGTTTGAAAGTGGCGTACACAAACATTGATGGACTAATATCGGCAAGGTTAGAAATCAATGATTTTTTGAGGGCACACGAACCTGATGTTATGTGCTTTGTAGAGATTAAATTGAAAGAAGATATTGATATTCATATGGGAGGTGGGAAATACAAATTATGGAGAAGAGACAGAAAAGAAAAAATGGGAGGAGGAGTGATGATAGCAGTGAAGGACAACATAAACGTAGATACTGTGGAAATTGCAGAGGGCAGGGCCGAAGCCATAAATTTGAAACTAGAAACTGGGGAGAATGGTAAGAGAGATATGGCAGTGGTATATGTTCTCCCTAAGACGAGAGCATGGAATGACGATGAATGCCAGGAGATGTTGTCAGACATGGTTAGTTATCTACAGAAAGTGATCGAGAAAAGCAACAATATAATCCTAATGGGTGACTTTAATTGTAAAGAGGTGAACTGGGAGGAATGGGACTCGGGAGGCAGCGAAGATTCGTGGGGCACTAAATTGTTAAATATAGCAATGAATAATGTAATGACACAGTGGGTTAAAGAAGAGACACGATTCAGAGATGATGACACACCAGCAAGATTAGATTTGCTACTATCCAAAGAACCTGATGTAATTGAATCATTAAATTATCTGTGTCCTATAGGAAAAAGTAATCATGTGGTCATTGAGTTTCAGATGATAATAGGGAACGTGGTGCCAAGAGATGAGCTTTATAGGCAAGGAAGATACAACTTTGGGAAAACAAACTTTGCAGAATTGAGAAAATTTTTTGAAAATGCGGACTGGAGAAAATTCAGAGAAACGAGAGAGATACAGAGGAAGTGGGATATCTTTTTAGACCTCTACAATCTGGGAGTGGAAAAATATGTGCCAAGAGTAAGTGGGAAAGAAAACAGGAAAAAGGTGTGGTTTAATAGAAAGTGTATAATAGCGAAAAAAGAGAGGGACATGGCATGGAACAAATGGAAAAAGAGAAGTAATATCAGAAAAAAGGAAGAATATAAAAGAACTAGAAATGAATATACAAGAATACGTAGAGAGGAAGAAAGGAACTTTGGAAAAGGTATAATTGACAAATGTAAGGATGAACCCAAATTGTTTTATAGATTTGTTAATGGCAAATTGAAGCAAAGGGAAGGAATCACCAAACTGAAAGTAGAAGGAGAGGTCTACAAGGATGCAGTAATGCAAGCTGAAGTAATGAACAAATGTTTCCAGTCGGTTTTCACTAAGGAAAGGGAGTTTGTGGAAGGAGAGGGAATGATTAGAAATGTAGTGATAAAAGATATAAAAGTGGAAGTGCAGGAAGTGTATAAATTACTGGGAGCTCAAGATGTAAGGAAGGCCCCAGGACCGGATGGAATCTCTAATTGAGTACTGAAGGAATGCAGAGAACAACTGGCGGATAAGATTCACAATTTAATTGTGTGCTCCTTGGAAGAGGGGAAAGTGCCTCGGGAATGGAAGAGGGCAAATGTGGTGCCAATCTATAAGGGAGGAAACAAGGAAGAACCCCTGAATTATAGACCAGTGTCCCTAACCAGTATGGTTGCGAAATTGTGTGAGAGAATCCTGAAAGATAGATGGATAAAATATCTGGAAGAGATGAATATTTTGACTGAAAGTCAGTTTGGATTCAGAAGTGGAATGTCATGTGTCTCCAACTTGTTGAGCTTCTACTCAAGGGCGATTGACGTGCTACAGGAGAGAGACGGTTGGGTGGATTGTGTGTACTTAGATCTGGAGAAGGCCTTCGACAAAGTACCCCACAAGAGACTATTATGGAAATTAGAGCATATAGGAGGACTTAAGGGAAGCCTCCTGGAATGGACGAGAGACTTTTTGAGTGACAGACAAATGAGGACAGTAATAAAGGACAGGACATCTGGATGGAGGGAAGTAACAAGTGGTGTCCCACAGGGCTCGGTGTTGGCACCAGTAATGTTCTTGATTTATGTAAATGATATGGTAGATGGAGTGAACAGCCACGCAAGCCTGTTTGCTGATGATGCAAAGATCTTGAGAAAGGTGGAGGTTGAAGAGGACTGTAAAATGCTACAGGAGGATCTGGATAGGATATATGATTGGAGCCGGATGTGGGAAATGAAATTCAACGCAAAAAAATGTAAAATATTGGAAATAGGTAAAAGTACCAAGAGGCCATCATTGAATTATTTGATGGGTAATGAACCAATTAGAAAAGCGAGAGAAGAGAAAGATTTGGGAGTGCTGGTCCAGGATAGTTTGTCACATGAAAAGCACATAAATAAGATAGTGAGAGAGACATATAAACTCTTGACCAATATAAGAGTGGCATTTCATTACATGGATGAGGAGATGATGAAAAAATTGATAGTGGCCATGATCCGGCCCAGGTTAGAATATGCAGCAGTAGTGTGGTCCCCACACAAAAAGAAAGATATAACCAAGATTGAGAGAATACAAAGAACAGCAACCAAGATGGTCCCTAGTCTGGCAGATTTGCCATACAGGGAGAGGCTGGAAAGGCTGGATTTGCCCTCCTTAGAGGAAAGGAGAAAGAGGGGTGACATGATTGCAGTGTTCAGGACCATGATAGGAGTAGATAAAATTGACAGAGAAAATCTGTTTGTGTGGGATGAGAGAGCAACAAGAGGACACGGAATGAAACTAAAGAAGCCAAGCTGCTCGAAGGACATCAAGAAATTTAGTTTTTCGTATAGATGTATAGACCTGTGGAATAGCCTGGACAAAGAGATCGTCCGGTCTAAAAACTGAAATGAGTTTAAGGCAAAATTTGACTTATTGAGAAACAGAGACGGGACCCCACGAGCGTAGCTCATTTCCTGTATATCACAATTAGGTAAATACAATTAGGTAAATACACACACACACACACACACACACACACACAGGGAACGTGGTGCCAAGAGATGAGCTTTATAGGCAAGGAAGACACAACTTTGGGAAAACAAACTTTGCAGAATTGAGAAAAAATTTTGAAAATGCAGACTGGAGAAAATTCAGAGAAACAAGAGAGATACAGAAGAAGTGGGATATCTTTTTAGACCTCTACAATTTGGGAGTGGAAAAATATGTGCCAAAAGCAAGTGGGAAAGAAAACAGGAGAAAGGTGTGGTTTAATAGAAGGTGTATGATAGCGAAAAAAGAGAGGGACATGGCATGGAACAAATGGAGAAAGAGAGGTAATATCAGAGAAAAGGAAGAATATAAAAGAACTAGAAATGAAATACAAGAATACATAGAGAGGAAGAAAGGAACTTTGAAAAAGGTATAATTGACAAATGTAAGGATGAACCCAAATTGTTTTATAGATTTGTTAATGGCAAATTGAAGCAAAGGGAAGGAATCACCAAACTGAAAGTAGGAGAGGTCTACAAGGACGCAGTAATGCAAGCTGAAGTAATGAACAAATGTTTCCAATCAGTTTTCACTAAAGAAAGGGAGTTTGTGGAAGGAGAGGGAGTGATTAGAAATGTAGTGATAAAAGATATAAAAGTGGAAATGCAGGAAGTGTATAAATTAATGGGAACTCAAGATGTAAGGAAAGCCCCAGGACTGGATGGAATCTCTAATTGAGTACTGAAGGAATGCAGAGAACAACTGGCGGATAAGATTCACAATTTAATTGTGTGCTCCTTGGAAGAGGGGAAAGTGCCTCGGGAATGGAAGAGGGCAAATGTGGTGCCAATCTATAAGGGAGGAAACAAGGAAGAACCCCTGAATTATAGACCAGTGTCCCTAACCAGCATGATTGCGAAATTGTGTGAGAGAATCCTGAAAGATAGATGGATAAAATACCTGGAAGAGATGAATATTTTGACTGAAAGTCAGTTTGGATTCAGAAGTGGAAGGTCATGTGTTTCCAACTTGTTGAGCTTTTACTCAAGGGCGATTGACATGCTACAGGAGAGAGACGGTTGGGTGGATTGTGTGCACTTAGATCTGGAGAAGGCCTTCGACAAGGTACCCCACAAGAGACTAATATGGAAATTAGAGCATATAGGAGGACTGAAGGGAAGCCTCCTGGAATGGATGAGAGACTTTTTGAGTGACAGACAAATGAGGACAGTAATAAAGGACAGGACATCTGGATGGAGGGAAGTAACAAATGGTGTCCCACAGGGCTCGGTGTTGGCACCAGTAATGTTCCTGATTTACGTAAATGATATGGTTGATGGAGTGAACAGCTATGCAAGCCTGTTTGCTGATGATGCAAAGATCTTGAGAAAGGTAGAGGTTGAAGAGGACTGTAAAATGCTACAGGAGGATCTGGATAGTACATGATTGGAGCCGGATGTGGGAAATGAAGTTCAATGCAAAAAAATGTAAAATATTGGAAATGGGTAAAAGTACCAAGAGGCCATCATTGAATTATTTGATGGGTAATGAACCAGTTAGAAAAGCGAGAGAAGAGAAAGATTTGGGAGTGCTGGTCCAGGATAGTTTGTCACCTGAAAAGCACATAAATAAGATAGTGAGAGAGACATATAAACTCTTGACCAATATAAGAGTGGCATTTCACTACATGGATGAGGAGATGATGAAAAAATTGATAGTAGCCATGATCCGGCCCAGGTTAGAATATGCAGCAGTAGTGTGGTCCCCACACAAAAAGAAAGATATAACCAGGATTGAGAGAATACAAAGAACAGCAACCAAGATGGTCCCCAGTCTGGCAGATTTGCCATACAGAGAGAGGCTGGAAAGGCTGGATTTGCCTTCCTTAGAGGAAAGGAGAGAGAGGGGCAACATGATTGCAGTGTTCAGGACCATGATAGGAGTAGATAAAATTGACAGAGAAAATCTGTTTGTGTGGGATGATAGAGCAACAAGAGGACACGGAATGAAACTAAAGAAGCCAAGCTGCTCGAAGGACATCAAGAAATATAGTTTTCCTTATAGATGCATAGACCTGTGGAATAGCCTGGACAAAGAGATCGTCCAGTCTAAAAACTTAAACGAGTTTTAGGCAAAATTTGACTTATTGAGAAACAGAGACGGGACCCCACGAGTGTAGCTCATTTCCTGTATATCACAATTAGGTAAATACACGTGCACACACACACACACACACACACACACACACACACACACACACACACACACACACACACACACACACACACACACACAAAATCCTTGATGTAACATACATCAGTGTCATTTAAACAGCACATCACAAACATCAAAAATAAATTAACACCTACACTCAATGCCTTGGGGTCACTTGCCCAAACAACATTTGGACACAACAAAAAAAAACACCACCACAGTATACAAACAATATATAAATTCAGTGATGAATTATGCAAGCCCTGCTTGGGCTCCTAACCTCACTAAAACACACTTTAACACTCTACAGACCATACAGAACAAGGCCCTAAAAATAATTACAGGCTGCACAGCTACTACACCTACATGCCACCTACACCAAGAAACCAAATTCCTCAAAGTCAGGGATCTAGACATGAGAGGCATCCAAATTCTCACTGCAGCCTCCTCAAACCCACAACATCCACTACACTACATGGCAGCACATCCACAAGCACCAAGGAACATCAAAACAACACCCAGCACACGATACCATACACAAATACTATCATCTCTTCCCCCTCGCCCACCTCAGACTAGCTTCCAGAAGCATATTCATACTCAAATCACTTGCTGTTCTATTCAGTCACTTAAAGACAACACACAGTTGCATGCACGGCCTCCTGATATCCATCCTTCTGAATCCTATCTCCCTCGTGAGGACAGGGTCCACCTGGCCAGGCTGAGATGTGGGCATCATCCAGCCCTCTTGAGTTATCAGAAAAGGCTGGATGACTCTGTCGCTGATGCCTGTTCAGGATGTAACACAGCACCCCATACTATTAAGCACATCATGGAAGACTGCACTGCACACAATCACCTATGCCAACAACACAACATACACTTGAAAGCTCTGTGGGGAAGCCCGGTCTCGGCCATGGCCTACCTTAGGGATTCAGGGTTGTTCGGCCAGACTGCCTAGGGAACAACAACTACTACTACTACTACCACTCCTCAGTCCCAACCTTTTTCATTGTCCACTTCACTCAGCGGAATACAATAGTTGATTATACACAACAGTGCTTGGGTGTAAAAAAAGTCATTCATCCATGAACCATTTTATTTCCATTTAATTTGTTAGGGGATTCATAAGTTAATCACCAACATTCATTTGAGGGCAATGAACTGTGTGTGTGTGTGTAGATGAGTGACCAGATAATGGATTATATTTACAAGTATACATAAACATACAAAATCATCTACAGTATATACAGAAGGAGCCTTACTTAATATTAAAACACAGTGAGGCAGGAACAGATTGAGCCAAGTTTGGAGTGAGGTACCTTGTGTGATGGGAATGGACGAGTTGTACTTACTTCAGTATGAAGAAATGAAAAAACACAAAAAAGGAAAAAAAATAGTTTCCTCACTGACTTCCATTACTTTGGCGAATCTGATAAAACCATATACAGTATCCTTTATATCTGCCCACATTAAGCAAAGGATTAAAGCTAAAAGGTAGGCAGTTATCTATAAAATGTGTCAGCCGCATTAAAGCAACAACGAACTGTTCTGCTGAAGCGCCTCACTTTAATCTTACCTATACAGCACCAGCACTGTTCTTTATACTATAATGGGTATATCCCGAGCATTAGTAGAGGATAGACACCTTGAGATTAATGGTGAAACCCATGGAACTTGTAAAACATAAATTAGGACAGGTTAGGGAAGAGTATTATGGTAGAAAAACTATACGTATAAAGGAGTACACTATAAAATGAGTGAGGTAGATATCTAAACCTCAAAAAGAATTGCATAAAAATATATACATATGATGAAGAGTCCTTTCCGACTAAATTACAGTAATAACTAAACAAAAATGAGAGATGCTAAATAGTCAGGAAACATTTTGATTAAACTTTGAGTACTGATATATAATAAGGAAGACATTCTGTTTGTCATTTCATGCAATGTATTACTTGCAACACTTTCTGTACAGTAACAAAACCATGTCTGTACATCTGAAGTAAGCCTAGAACTAAAACATCCTAGACCTCAAAAAAAAAAAAATAAATAAATAAATAAATGAAAAAAAAACAGTAACCTGTACAATCCCTTCCACCACCATGGATTTTCTTGGGTACCATATTTTATTCAGGCTAAGTCTACACTATTTTTAGTCAGGTGAGGAAAAATGAGCACTCCAAAGGTAGACCGAAAAGTTCTCAACCCTTTGACTTCAAGAAATTTCCTCAGCTTCTACTGTGGTAGCCTGAGCAAAATAATGTAGTGTCCAAAGAAAGCAAAAGTTGATTATTCTACTAAACTTCTTGCATGGTACAGGGCTCAGCCACTTCCAAACATGGGCTAATTCAGTTGTCATTTTGACTGATACGGTTCTAACAACAGAGTACTGTATACACGTTTAACATAACTTGCAAACTAAATGAAATTTCTCTGCTTTCATACTTCTATCACAGCTGATAGGGCCTTACTCTGACTGTATTTACAACTGTCCAGTTTAGGCATGATGCATTATGAGGCCTTCCCCTACTACATAACTGCACCCACTATCATTACACTTTAAAACAGACATTAATCTTGGGAGTAAGGGATAAGGCCATTCCCTCAACACTATGTATGCCCATCTACATCCCTGTTAAGCACAGGAATGTATGTATCCTATTAGCCATAGTCTTCATAACCCATTACTGTACTTCTCACACCTTTCCACTACCTGAGATTGCTGGAATGTATCATACAATATATGAGCAAAACTTACCACCATGGTTTTCATTACCATTAAAAATGGAAACCACTATCCTAACACCAAATCTGGGCAGATTACTGTATAAAGACATATATACTGTACATGTAAAAGAAAGAAATCTTAACTACATACCATTTAGAGTACAGCAAAATGTAGTCACTATGGCAGTAGGAAAATGGACTCAACTGTTTATGATCAGCTACTCACAACTGGTAGATTAATCCCTTGAATCTGGGTGATGCCCATTTTCATTTTATTCTTGCTGCTTCCAAATGATTTTCTTAAGGCAGGCCTTGTATTTTAGGGGTTTAATAAGCCTATACTTGACAAATCTCCAGTTTGAAGGGTATCTTAGGTTAATAAAACTGCCAGTTGGCAAAACTACAATTAAAAAGAAGTCTCTTTTCTCGATACATTAATGTACCACCAGACCTATTAACTGTTGCTCATACTAAAGATACACGGTCACTTGATGACAGACAAGATGGTTTGGTGTTCATTGGGATTAAAGGTAAAGCCTGGAGTGTACTAATACTGACCAAGTCAGTATTTCCATGGACCATAGCAAATATGCCCTAATCTTACACTCATATTTCATTGAAAACTCCATATTTACTTTTATAAGTTCACATAACTCTTGCAGTCAATTATGAAAATAAAGTATAGAGTATATGGTACAGTGGATTATATACAGTATATGGTATGTATGTGAGAAAAATCCTTTATCTGGACTGAATATTTTACAAGTACAGTATTACTGGATTATATAATTTTTCTTATTTCATTCATAAGTTACTGTCCATTGGAGTCATTTTCTTTTGTAATTTGCACACAAAATCTTTTGATCTTTATCCAAAAGATTATTATGGTATTAAGGGGGTCTCCCACACCTCAAACTTGTGACTAATTTTATTGGAATGCATTTTTTACACAAAATTTCAAAAGTTTCTGTGCCCGTCACACAAAATACAATAATATTTCTGAACTGCATACAACTGTGTAATCAGCAAAGTATAAGACTTACATAATTTTCTTTAACTCACTGAATCTGGTTAAATCTTTTTCTTTAATATAGTCTTGTTATCTTCAGACAATTTTACACATCTTAAGGGAAACTTTTTCAGAATGATGGTTTAATGATAGCCTTCAATAACAACTTAACCACGAGGGGTTCAAAGTTGATTAAAACTGTCTGGTAGGAACATGAATGAAATAGTAAATACATTGCCAGACTGAAGGAATTAACCTTTCCTTGTTTGTAGCATTACAAAATCACCATGAAATTCACTACAGTACTGTATTTTGACACATCTCCATCACAGCACACTCTTCACATTCCAGCTTTCACATCAGAATTCTGTTACCTCCGGCCGTCCTATGAGTGTCAACGTCTCCCTCAGTGCTCTGGGGTTGGTACGAACCAAAAAGAGGAGGTGGAACTTGGTGAGGATGCGAGAGGCCGGTGGTCCACGTGTGAGTGTGTGGAGCAGCTTGGCACGTTCCAGGTCCAGCCAGCGCTCCAAAGCTGCCTCCTCAGCAGCGTGAGTATCTTCCAGGTTTGCAGTCTCTGGGTCATATTCCTCCGGGTAGTCTGCTGGCCAGCTGTCAGGTCCAAACAACAGGACTTCCAACACTCTCTTTACCTGCAACCAAAGTGACAGCTTAAAGGTAACAACTGATTATAAACAAAAATGACTGTACTTAGACCATAAACTAAGTCACAGAGGGGTGTTAAGGTAAAGTATAAAGAAAAAGGGCAATTGTAGGAGTGCAAAGCCACACACATTTCATCCTAGTCCAGTAAGTCCAGGTACAGTATCGAATTTAATGGATCTTAATTTTGGCTTCCTTTGCTTTTCTTTGGAGGCAATCTAGCTTTACATATTTTAATCCTCTGACTGTCATTGAAAATACTGAATGCAATATGATAGTGTTGTTACGTCCACGTCCCACATTGCCACTGGCTTCAACACCAGTAGTTCAGTATAGGAAGGATGTTGCCAAGTGAATTGTTCTTCCTAGAGGCAGCCTTTCAGTGTACAACAACACTGACCAACACAGGCGTTGAACGTAAACAGGCTTCTCACATTCGTTGTCTTTATTTACCAAGTAATTACAAGGTATGCTCGCCAACTACACTTCACAGATATCACAAGTACCAAAGCTACACTAACTTTAGAAGGGCACAAGTCAAACTAAACTCGAACTCCTCCATTCTCTCCTCCATCTTTATATAATCTTGCATTGTACTCAGATCTTCTAGTTTACTCTAGCTACAACAGTTGCCAAATCAGAGACATCCAAAACACACCAGAGTTTTCTTACACTGCATAGCACTCTAAATGCTTTGGCATACAAACTGTGATAAAATAACCTAATTTATCCGTAACAAAACATTATAGAGAAATTGAGCATAAAAATTAATGTACAATCTTACAAATAACCCCTCACAACAGCATGCTAACTGGCGACTCTGACATGTAACAGAAAAATACAAGAAGTACTGAGAACCCTCCAGACTACCTAACCCCGCTTCTCAACACTACCCCCTCCCTACTCCTTTGTTGTCCTGACAAAACTACTCAATGTATACAAACATAATCCTTAATCCAAACAAAACAATTATACACATCATTCAGCTTATCATGTCACCTCCACACAGTCCATTCCTCCTGGAATGTCTTGGTCTTCTTCCTGATGCACTTCTTCTCTTGGGAAATTGTCACCATCCTCTTGTACTTTAGCTCCGTGGTCCTCCTTAACAAACTCGACTAGGGGAGAGCATGATTCCTTGGAGACGTCCCAGCTGTATTGTCCTGGCCCGTGGTACTGCCACAGACGATTTACGTGTACCACCTTTGAACGAGACTTCCTGCCTCCCCGAATCTGGTATGTCATGTCTGCATGTCTGAGAGATGGTCCAACACAGTGTAAAGCCCATCCCAGGGGCTCTGCACCTTCAGTGACTGTCTCTTCTTCCACTGAGAATTGTATAATCAAACTTTGTCACCACCCTTGAAACTCACCTCACTTGCCTTGGCATCATACTTACATTTCACCACTTCACCTGAAAACTAAAGCTTCTCGCACTTGATGTATCTCAGCCGGCCTTTCCTAAAGATGCTTCACAGAGCATCAGCAATGCAGGTAACTTCTGGTCTCATTCTGTTTGTCCCTCTACGCAGTACTTGGCCAGTTCTTGTTCCAGGGTACAGTTGAATTTCTCCACCATCCCATTTGACTGTGGCCTTCATGGGGTTGTTCTGGTCTTCTTGATCCCAAGTAACTCGCAGCACTCACGGAACACAGCAGAAAGTTTCTACCCTGGTCTGAATGTAGCTCCTGTGGCATCCTAAAATGACAGAACTGGTCAACCAACACATGGCAACAGTCACAGCCTCTTGATCAGAGATGGCATAGGCTTCTGGCCACTTAGTGAAGTAGTCCATGGCGACATATAGATACCGGTTTCCTCTTTCAGTGAGTGGCAGAGGTCCAGCAATGTCCACTGTGACCCTTTCCATCAGTGCACCCACTTGGTACAGCTGGAGAGGGGCACAACCAAGTTTCTTGGGTCCTCTCTAGGCATATACATCACAGGCCCGACACCACACTTCAGTAACCTGCCGCATGCCAGTCCAGAAGAACTTCTGTCGCAGCCGACTCAGAGGTGCCCACTAGTGATCTGGTTATGTGACTCATCCAAGATCTCAGACCTCATCTTCTTCGGAACCACCAGTTGACAATACTTGCTAAGGCCACTGGGTGTTTCCCGCTGACGCTCCAGTAGTCCACTGTTCAAATGAAGAAGGTCCCACTGACTCCAGTAGCTCTTGGTCATGGCTGAATCTGGAAACTTCTTCCCAAGATGGTCACATTGCACTCCGCTGCAGCCACTCTAGCACTGGTTGTAAATCTTCATCCTCCATCTGCATCCTCTTCAGGTCTTCATCTGACGCTGGCCCTGTCACTGCAGTATGGCAGCATTTCTTGCTATTATCTTTTTTTACTACACTACCAGTTCTGGGTCACACAGCCGACAACTTAGGCTGTCAGCATTGCCATGTACCCAGCCAAGATGGTGCTGCACCTCATAGTTGTGTTGGTCCAGCTTCCCAAGCCAGCATGCCAGTTGTCCTTCTGGATTTTTTAACGTCTCCAGCAACTTGAGTGCTGCATGATCCGTCCTGATGATGAAGTAGGATCCATACAAATAGGTATGGAAGAAATCAAGGCTCTTCATCACTGCCAAGAGCTCCTTATGGGTCACACATTAGTTACAGTCCGGTGGGGTAAGCTTCTTCCTGTAATACGCCACCACATACTCTTTTTCGTCCTTCTTCAGCAACTGGACTCCACGAATACCATGGCCACTAGCATCACAGTCCAAGATGAACAGCTGACTCTGATCTGGGTATGGCAACATTGGAGAGCTTGCCAATGCATGCTTGAGTTCATCAAAGGCCTTCTAAGACACTAATGTCCACACAAACTTCTGCTGCTTCCCAAACAACTTGTGTAGAGGTGCAACTATCATTGCAAAGTCCTTGACAAAATGCTGGTAGTAGGTACACAAACCTAAGAAGCTCTGTAGCTCCTTCACACAAGTTGGAACTGACCAGTTTTTCACAAATGCCACCTTCTCTGGAACAGTACGGATGCTGCTCTCGCCTACAGTATGTCCCAGGTAGGTTTTCCTTCTGGAACAAGTAGCACTTCTTGGGGTTCAGCTTGAGGTGCGCTGCTCGGATTCTGTTGAACACCTCCGAGAACCTCTTTAATTGTGGTCGAGTCTGTCCAAACACAGTTATGTAGTCCAGACAGATGAGAGCTGTCTGCCAATGCAGGCCTTCCAGTACATTATCCATGAGACACAGAAAAGTTGTTGGGGCACTGCATAGGCCAAATGGCATCACTTTAAACTGCCATAAACCCTGCCCATATGAAAAGGCTGTTTTCTCCTTGTCCTTCTCTGCAGTCTTGACCTGATGATATCCTGCCTTCATGTCTAGGGTGGAGAACCACACAGCACTTGACAGAGCATCCATCGTTTCATCAATCCATGGCAAGGGGTATGCATTCTTCACTGTCACTTTGTTCAGGGCTTGATAATCCACACAGCACTTTACTGAACCATCCTTTTTCCTTAACCAGAATGCATGCTGATGTCCAAGGACTGCTGGACTTTCCTGTCACTCCTTGACTTTGAAGATTCTCCATCACCTTCTCCATTTCTTGCAGTTGAGCTGGTGCCGTTCTCCGTGCTGGCTGTTTAATCAGGTAGTGATCCCTGATGTCTATACAATGCTCCACCAGATCAGTGCACCCCTGGTGTAGGTCTCTGGTGGAAAAGACATCACCAAACTTCGTCAGTAGCTGCCTCAGCTTCAGCACTTGTGTTATCCAGGCAATGGCAACTCCTTGAAAATAGGTCTTGCAAGTGGTTTGGCAGATACTCATCTTCTTTGACTGCACTTCTTTTACAGTCCTTCCTCTGATGCCACTCAGGGTCAAATGCCTGGGACAGTCCCACAATTTCTCTCTTGTTGATCTGTGGCTTACATGAGAAACTGGCCACCACAACTTGCACTTTACCTGCACCTATTTCCACCAAAGTTCTCCACACCATCACTCCTGCCTTCATCTTGCACCATACATCAGGCTTCACTACCCCTAGACAGCTGTCAAAAGAGCCACTCACCCTGCACTGGAGCCTTCACTACCCCTAGACAGCTGTCAAAAGAGCCACTCACCCTACACTGGAGCCTTCACTACCCCTAGACAGCTGTCAAAAGAGCCACTCACCCTGCACTGGAGCCTTCACTACCCCTAGACAACTGTCAAAAGAGCCACTCACCCTACACTGGAGCCTTCACTACCCCTAGACAGCTGTCAAAAGAGCCACTCACCCTGCACTGGAGCAATAGTTCTGATCTTGGGGGTATCACTGTAGTGCAGAGCACCCTCACCTCACCACCAGAACTAGTATGTCTCGCTGCCGAAGTGGGAACCGACTTTCCTCGAACCTTCAGCTTCATGGAGCTGAAGTCAAGCTCACATCCCATGGACTTCAGATAGTCCAGACTAAGAATGAAAGGATCCTCCATCTTGGCTATGTAGACTGGAAGCATGGCCTCTTGCCCTGCGACATCAATCTGGCCATCAAAGGGTCCCCCAGTTCTGCACAGTGCCCAGTTATGCCACACAATCGTTCTGATGACTCAGGCAGATATCAATGATGTGACACATCAGGCCTCACAAAAGTCTGCTTTGACACTGAATCACACCAGTGAACACTTCTTGCCGTTTATTCTTCCATCTACTTGCTCACTGTCGATCGCAGCTCTCATGCATTTTCTCAGTGGTGGGGCTACCTGGAAAAAGCCAGCTGGTGGTTGCCTCTTAACATCAGCCTCCACTAGTTTTCTACTTCTTTCTGGTCTCCTGCAGTCTTCTTATCCTCCTTTTTCTTCTTTGGACACTTGGAACTGAAGTGTCCCCCCTCACTACATGTCCAACACACTTTTGTTACAATTGTAGATTTCCTTGCACTGCTCCATCCTTGCTCCTTCTTCCATTTGCAACAATCCTCCTCCTTGTGTCCTGGCTTCCCGCAGAAGCAGCAACCTCCACTGGTCTTCTCCTGTTCCCTTTTCCATGTGTAGCAGTCCTCTTTCTTTTGTCCTTGCTTTTCACAGTACTGTACCTGCAACTTCCTTCAAATTTTTCTGCTTCATGTACCTACCTCTTTCTTGCCTTGAATCCTGCTCCAAGACCTGCCTGAAAGTTGGATGTACTGGACATGACATAGGACTCAACTTCTAAAGCCCTGGCTAGTGCTTCTTGCATGCTACTGGGTTATGCGTGTTTCACTTGCACTTTCAACTCTGCACTGTCAAGAGCATCGATGAACTGGTCCCTCAGAAGAAAAGCCAACAGGTTAGGTGCTGCTCCAGGGTACGCCTTGTATACCATACTCTTCGGGTCATGAGCAAGCTGCTGTAGGGATTCGTCTCGAGCCTGTACGCGGCTACGGAATCTTGCTTTGTAAACCTCGGTCTGCTACGTGGTCCTGTGTCTGCGTTCCAGTACTTCTACTAAGGACTGATAACTGTTCCTCTCCACTACTAACATCTGGCCCAAAATTTCCACTGTGGCACCCCTGAGGCTAGTAGCCAGCTGCACTGCCCTCTGCCTAACATCCGAACAATTCTGCTTCAGCAAGTAGCTCAAACTGTGCACAGTAAGCTTCCCAAGATCCTCTACAAACAAATTCCTAAGTTTTTTTTTCAACTGGACACTGTTATAGCCATGCACTTCATTGGTGTGGGGCGCAAAAACTGGGGCATCATAATTAAGTCCAGGACTTAAAACTCCTACATTCTGATTATTCAGCCCTGTAATGCTACTTTTAGATGCTTGGAATCCGTGAAGATTACTGTCCATTTTTTTCATTGAATGCTCCCAGTACACTAAACTGAGGCTCAGCAGTGCAATATTTCTCTACAGCCTCAGTTTTCTCACTAATTATTATCACATGGTCAACTACATGCTTCAACTGGTCATCTACATGCTGTCTGCACTCCATCACTATTCCCTCACTAATCTCGGCTGGTTGTCTACATGCTGTCTGCAGTCCATCACTATTCCCTCACTAATCTCAGCTGGTTGTCTACATGCTGT
>JAGKTI010009790.1:10498-23208 GCA_018397915.1 Birgus latro
TATTATCTTCAGTCTATAGACGATTTTATTCAACTTAGAGAGAGAGAGAAAGAGAGAGAGAGAGAGATCTTTCTTGTAATCGCGGAGATAAAATAAAAACAACAGGAAGAGAATGGAGTCCCCGTGAGCCCCTCGTATACACAAAAGCCAGGGGTTGGGTCAATGCCTTCCCCTTTCCTTTGACTTCACAGATATTATTTCCATTTTTGTACTCTAACCAATATAGGCAAAGACTGGACACTTACAGAATCGTTCCACCTAAACTAAAATCAACCACTAGAGAGCCAAGGAAATCCCCAGTGATATCGAGAAGCTTGGAGAAATTGTGTTTACAGGGCTGAAGGTTGAGGAAAGAGTTGGATGGCCGTCTAGAAAAGGACTGAGAATTCTCGCTAGTTCTTAGATTCGACAGGGGAACAGGTAAGGTCTTGGATGCATGTCATAGGGGAAAAAATACGCGAGTAGAATATAGATGAAAGGTTGATCGCTGTTTTAGTACAGGGTGTGTTACTGGGTGTTGGGGGGAAGAGAATCAGGCGGAAAAGTCATTGTGAGGAAAGGAAACGACGTGATTTTTACCCCTACACACACACACACACACACACACGTCTCGGTAATAATTTCTTGTTAATATCGCATTCTCTGTCCATATTATTAGATGTAAATAAAGACATGGAACAGTAAAGTGGCATATGCAAAACAGTCGCTGAGGAGGAGGGCCTTGAGTTTTCTCGCCCACACGAATATATGGCCGGAGGAGTCCAAATGAAATGATCACCAACGGAACGGCCTGACAAAACCCATGGCTGTAAGGACTCATTCATACCAGCTTTTGTCTGCACATTACACGCTGGTTCGTTTCCGTATTATCCATGGAAGTTAAGTAAGTCTTGCCACTCATGATTCTGTGACTTACTCGTGCCTTGCTGAGTAAATTCGCAGGGTATTGGCCAAAAAATATTAGAATGTACCCTATTATGGAAAAAAAATATTGAGTAGTAGTATTTACACTCTCATGTTCCTATATTCATCCTCACACTCGTCTATTGTTAGGCAAAATGTACATGCAAAGTGGATACCATTAAGGAAGAATTAGAGAATATAAGTACCCTACCGGATATATATATATGTAGGTGTAAAAAGCATAAAAACTAGCCATGGAGCAGTGCCAGACAGTCTCATAAGCCTTCAGTTTTGTGGGTCATATTCCAGGTGCATCAAAGCCCTCGAAGCACACCTCTCCCTTTGCAATTTATTTATTTTTTATGCCATCCTAAAATTCTCCCGATGGTTATGTATACGGGTTTATAACTGATATAATTTGCACTGATAACATGATATATGATTTTGTATAATACGGTCCTGTGTTACATA
Source organism: Birgus latro (assembly GCA_018397915.1). NCBI lineage: Eukaryota > Metazoa > Arthropoda > Malacostraca > Decapoda > Coenobitidae > Birgus > Birgus latro. The sequence goes on from JAGKTI010009790.1 coordinate 11,873, forward strand.
TGACTGTGCTTTTCAGGAATATTATGTATAGATTTTTGCATTTCTGTACTTTTATCAGTGAAAACCTGTACATGTGAGGGAATTGGTTTTCGTGATGTATGCCAGATTTACAATTATCCAGTCTGTGTGAGGTTTGGTCTTCATTTCAGTAGCGGTGTCCCAGTGGAGTCTCTGATGGATGGTACAGCTGTAACATTCTATCTCGACTGACACCACAGGATTATTTTCAGCTAAGAGTGAGTCCTAGGAGACGCGATGCTGTTATTATTATCAAGGTAAACTGATCATCACCGCAACGTCACCTGTTTGCATCCAGACTATCAGCTACCTATTTTTAAGCTGAGTGAGTCCTATAATGCTTTTAAGATGAGTGAGTCCTGTCATTCCTTTAAGCTGAGAGTGAGTCAAATCATTCTTTTAAGCTAAGAGTGAGTCAAATCATTCTTTTAAGCTAAGAGTGAGTCCTGTCATTCTTTTAAGCTGAGAGTGAGTCCTATCATTCTCTTTTAAGCTGAGAGTGAGTCCTGTCATCATTAAGCTAAGCGTGAATCCTACAATCCTTTCACCTTAACTTGAGGGAAATGTGTGTTCTTTTCCACCTTCTTTCATGAACCTGGGTGGCAGAATAAGTGTTATGCCTCTACATCCTTTCCACCACAGTTCTTGGGGATCGGCACCATAGTCTAGGCCAAGTTAAAGGAAAAAGAGTATAGGAATTTGAGTGTGCTGGTAAACATCATCCTTTTCATCGTCAGGACAAATCTAGTTCTGTTCTGGCTAACACCACATGATTGCATTGGCCTGAAGTAAGTCATAGGAGCCTTAGACTATTGAATCACCTATCTATCTATCTAAACCCCGACGCCCTAATCCCGCAAAGGGTGGCCGCAGACAAAACGCCTCCAAGTCGCTCCGCCACCCACCATTTAACTGCCCTCCCCCCAACTCGCTCCCCCCTCCCTCAAATACCTCTCAACTCCATCCCTCCACCTCATCCTCGGTCTTCTCCTCCCTCTCCCTCCCTCCACTTCACCTACATACACCGTCTTAGTCAGTCTTTCACTCTCCACTCTCTCCACATGTCCAAACCACCTCAGTGTATTTCTCCTAATTTTCTCAGCTACTGAACTACGCCCACAAAACATGACTTCAATGTGTTTAATAAAATTTCATCATCACTGCTGCGCGTCCAAATACAGGAATTCTTCTGGGAATGTGAGAGTTCAATATAGGAGGCGACATCGGAAGGAGCTGGTTTCCTGGGAGATGTGTCCATTTGGGATGCTTGCCACCCTGTCAAATATTGGCACAGCTGGTGAAAGGCGTGTGTGTGTGTGTGTGTGTGTGTGTGTGCGTGTGTGTGTGTGTGTGTGGGTGGGTGGGTGTGAAGGTGGGTGTGTGTGTGTGAAGGGGCGTTGTGGACGTGATGAGAGAGAGACAGACAAACAGACGGACGGACGGTGAGAAAGGAGGAGGATGTGGAGGTGGAGGAGGATGTGGAGGTGGAGGAGGAATGAAGAGGAAGGGGAGGAAGACGAGAGGGAGGAAGAGAAATTGCATGTGGAAAAGGAGTGACATGAAGAGGAAGCGGAAGAAGAACAGGGTGAAGAACAAGAACAGTATTTGTCAGAGGAGAAAGAAGACGACGAGAAGAGGATGTAGAGGAAGTGGAAAGATGAACGGAAGAACAAGAACAGTAGTTTGAACAGGAGGAAGAAAAGGAGGCGGATACGGAAGATGAGGAAGGAGGGAACAGAAAAGGAAGAGGACAAGTAGAGGGTCAAAGAAAAGAAACCGGGAACGGAATAACTTTTTTGATATTTAGTTATCGACTCGACTGCGTGGGAGTCATTAAGACGGTCAGTCAATATTACATCCTTCTTAGAACAGGTGACCTAGAACTGGTGTCTGGTTGTTCAGTACTGCTCGCTGAAGATCGATAAGGGGAACACAAAGCCAAAACAATCTAATCTGTCTGGAAATCGAACAAGGAAACAGTTGCGTTGCGCCAAAACAATCTAATCTGTCTGGAAATCGAACAAGGAAACAGTTGCGTTGCGCCAAAACAATCTAATCTGTCTGGGAATCGATCAAGGAAAGGATTGCGTAGTGGCACTGAGGTATGAAACAAAAATTTCGTAATTCACGTACGCCCGTATCAGCTCACTTACCTATGTCTGAATCTCCAACCATCTGTCCTCAATTCATTACTGTAGCTACACCATCTAAGTATGATCTTTTTGACCCTGTTACCGATATGCTCCCTTACTCGACGTCTTTCGTAAGTCACACTGTTACTTACCCATGCACTCACCGTTCTCCGCACACACATTCCTCACCATAAGTATGTCTATAATTTACAGTGCATGATGTCAGCGAGTGTATGCGAGTGAGGTGGAAGGGAGGAGAGGGATGGGGAGGCCAAGGATGAGATGGAGGGATAAAGTGAAGAGGTATGTGAGAGAGGAGGGTGTGAGCTGGGAGAAAGGCAGTGACATGGCGTTGAACAGGGCCACCCCTTACGGGATTGAGGCGTCTGGCAATAGATAGATAAATGATGTCAGCTGATAAACAAGCATGTTCGTCGACTGCATGACCATCGTTGCTCCTGAAATCGTCAAAAGGAAAGGGGAAAAGAAATGCGCCTTGGTGAGCAATGGAGTCTGTGTGCATTCGGGCTGGGCAGAACGATGTATCATCTACGGGATTCGTTATTTGGCTGCCACTAATGTTCATTTCAAAACATCCTCCAAGACCGATATTGTAAGGGGGGAAATAAATAGACACGGGGCACAGGGTGGAACGAGATGGAATTAAGATCGGTGGTTGGGAAAGGGTCAAGGAAGTAGCCCTGTGAAAATGAATGCTGTACGCTACGTGGTTTCAGTGCAGTGGGCATATTTTTGAGGATTTTTACCATGAAGATGAGCGTGGATTGCTCCCATATATGTGTTCATGCGGCGCATATGAAAGATATATAGATTTCTCATGAGTAAGTATGACATCATTAAAAAAGTGAAGAAAGAGTGTGTGATTTACCTCGAAAATAGCTACAGAAATAGTTATGACTTGCTCTTACTCCTTACTCACAGTCCAGCGTCCGCCTACAGAAGTGAGAACATATTCTGGGGCACAGCCACCAATTAGTTAAAGGGCAGTGTTTATTTATTTCTTTATTATTTACTTACCTATTCAGCGTCCTATAATCCTCCTTGTTTTGAATCAAGAATCAAAATCACACAAGAAGGGACTTAAACACGCGTGCTAATACCTCCTCGTTAATATATACTTATCGTTTGTGGATTATGCATTACCTGCCAGTATTAAAAATCAAAGGTTTCTTCTTGTCCAGAGGGCCTGCAATAAATAGTCACACAGCTCAGAAAGGTGGGGCCTGGACTCTCTAGCCCCCCGTATTCTCTTTCTCTCTCTCTCTCACACACACACACAGAGCATGACAAAAACTTGGCACCCCTCTTTCAGCTTGATGTTTGGCGAACTGACTCTCCATATATGAAGCGAATCTAAAAAATAATAATAACCATAATGTAATGTGAGTTCTGTACGGGGTTAGACCTGTGAATGGACCCTTGATTCTCGGGGCTTGATTGGTGTGTGAATGAGGGTCTGAGCCTTATCGCTGAACATTATATTCATCGTTCCATCGTTCTCCCTCTTTCGTGCTTTCATTCCTTGTTTTCTAGACCCTACCTAACCATATCTTAGGTGGGAAAGGTCGTGATGATGATGATGATGAGAAATTTAGCATATGACATCTAATCTAGTCAAATCACATCAAATTAACCCCAGTACTCCAAACAGAAACAGATTCTCTTACACTAGGATTTCAAACATACGATGTGAGTGTTCCTGAACTTTATAAATTAATATTGAACCAATCTGTGTGGTACTTTTGAGAAACAAATTAAGAAAGCTCCTAACACCCTTTACTAAGCGGCTTCTTTTATCTGTTAAACTTTACTGTCTTCGTCTGTGTTACATCATTCTAATGTTGCCATACTCTATAAAATTAATGTACAAAACGATATTATACAGCCGTATCTAAAAACAAATTGACAAGGATGAAGTGCTACGGAGCTTCCTTAACCAGCGCAAATATGGACATAAGTCTTTCAGCAGCAACAGACTTCTGAGGAGCCCTGACTTGTATGTTTCACTAACCTATTTGTGGTTCATTGGGCGCCATCAGGAATAGGTCATAGAGTGTGCGGTGTTTGGATCTGACTATGTGCAGTGCCGGTATATGCCTCAGTCAGTGAGGGTATGATGAATTAGCTAAGGTAGTGGCACAGGGAATAGCGTTTACTGCCTTCTGCTTCAAAAAGGGCGCTTCTTTCAAACAGGGGAGTTGGGCAGATGCTCAGGGATCGGCTGGGGTCTGTACGTACACATTGCCTGGTGGGGTAGGTGTGGGTTACAGAGTTAAGGGTTTCAGTGAAGGAGAAATTGGGAGGGATATTTGGACGGGCAGCAGCAATGACGGAATGTGTATGATGAACAGCAGGAGTTGCATGTGTTCATACAAAGGGCAGAGGATAGCAAGTATGTATGCAACAAGGTCAGCGTGAATACTGGCGAGATCTCTGACAGCGAGCTGGAGAGGATAAAAGGAGCGAGTTCACAGCCAGAATGCTACACTGTGGACATGAGTGCATCGGACCTGGTAGAGGTGAGTGGCATCAAAGAGAACATCCAATTAGGAGGGAAGGACGGAAAGGGGGACGAAAATGCGGTCAGGCACTGTGCGGCGAATCAGTCATCGAGCATTTGAATGCGATCAGTAACAGGACACAGACTGAGATCAGAGGGCATTTCGACTATTCCTGTAGACAAGGGCTACAGGAATGTACCTCGATTTTGCGTAACTCCAAGGGGTTGAAGCTGTTCGGAAAAAGATGGATGACATGATAGCCAAGAAAAAATACAATACACAACAGGTAAAATGTACAAGCAAGGGGGATGAAGACCCCTTGTAAACCACTATTGATGCCATAGGAGAAGACATGAAAAATATGGCTTATTTACCCCTATCATTTATCGTTTTCTTCAAAGTCACTTTACAAAAAACTAAAATTTAAGGGATAACGCATGTATATGTATCACTTAACAGATTCGAGATACCACTGTCCAGGATTTTAAAGCATTCTATGTAACTTCTTACTCTGTCATTATGATGTGTGTCTTTGGTTTTGCGATAACATAGTTCTGTGTGTGTGTGTGTGTTTTAATTTTTATTGACTGTTTAGCCAAGGGAAGCCATCTTTTAAATGACGGAAGCCCGTGATTTAATTGAAGCCTGCAGCTAACTCCTCCAGCCCGAAAAATCTGTCCTAGACTGAATAAAATCGCTTGGTGGTAGCAGAAAAATATTAACATCACGTCACTCTACTGCAAGGAAAAAGTCTGCTAACATTATTAAAAAAATAAAATAAAATGTCTTTTTTAGAAGAATAAGGCAGTGCTACGTACGACTCGACAATCTTTCCATAACACATTGTGGGTTGCACGATATTTAACTCTACCTTCGTCAAGAAGGTCGTGTTTTTTACCTGGTATGTCTGCCTGTCTGGAAAAGCTATTGGATGGAAATGTCAAAAATTTGGAACAGTCGGCCGTATGTTGAAACATTAATGAGTAGTTCCTATGCTGATCCCTATTTTACACAGTAAGGAAAGCACAGATATGCCCGTAACTTTCATTTGGGATGCTGATCGCATTAATAGATTGGAAGCTTGGTTGTGAAGAAAGAGTGATTTAGCGACATTTATTACTGCTTTTACATGGTTTCTAGCAATTTTGAATTGACTGATAGATTCAGATTTTTTTTTTTTTAAATAAAAGTTATATGCTAAGGATTGTTGGGTCGTTGCTCTGGCTCAGTTGCTGTCAAACCACCTTGAGTCCAATCTTTTAGTAAACTGTTGATTGGGTATGAACAATTCCATACCAGCTTGTACTGAGTCATTAATGTGGGACTGGGTAAAACTGATGTCAATGGAGAGGAAACGCTGCCATGGAATATCAGCAAGATAATTTCTAAATCCATCCCAGAAGAGTACCATCTGATCACCCTGACAATGTTGAGGATGGGGAGGTTTGGGCAACTGACTGACGAGGCTTTGATGAGATTTTGCCAGAGGATCCAAGAGGTAACAGTACATCTAATCTATACTTCACTGATCTGGGTTATTTGTCAGGAATAGGTCCAAGAAATAGGTGTTATGGCCAGAATTACCTGGTATTCTGGTTGGTTGTTTTACCAATTGCGTGAGATGAAACGATTCTCCAAACAGCTTGCATTCTAAACCAGTATCGTCAGTCCTGGCAGAATGCAATAACCATTTTGCACTGTGGATGTTAAAATCACCCCAAATGGTATTTTCAGTGGCAAGGGTGTGGCTAAGGTTGGTCAAATGTGTGGATAAGGAGTCAAATACAGTGTGTTCTGAAGACGCACTGGGGGAACGATGAATTATACAGATACACTTGGTAATATTTTGGTAATTTAGCTTGCATAATCAATAATTAAAGTTAGCTGAAGTGAAGTTCAAAATAGTATCTACTGCAAATTCAGATCTGATATAACAAGTGCCACCCTTGTTGGGGAAGTTTATGAGGAGGTGGTAACCAGGGAAACGAAATGGGGTTATGTCTGTTGAGGGAGAAATTTGGGGTACTGTGAGGAATAGGGCTAGAGGGGATATGGAGTGGAGGAAAAAGTGAACAGAATTCAGACTGGTACTACGACCACGGATGTTGATGAAATATAAGGCCGAACCTGCATTTCTCCGATGACGAACATTAGTATTTTCAATAATATGGGGGGGAGGTGGTGGTAGAGAGGCGGCGTGCAGTCCTAATGGACCTAGGTTCGAATCCCGACTGGGGCATGGAACAGTTTGAGGATTTGAATTTCATAAAAAGCAGACTTTTCTCATATACCAGATGACCCGCCGACATGTCATAAAAGTACCCCCGCTAATACCAGTACACCAGTCCTGTATGAGACAGCCCTAGCATGTATTCAACGTGGATGGTGGGTGTTAGCGCCAAAGTGGTGACATGTGGAGATGCAGGAGGACTACTGGGACTTGGGAATAGGCCCTGAAGCCTTTGCCAAAAAAAAAAAAAATAATAAATTAATAAATAAATAAACGCTGTTGGCACATTCATTTGATTGCGACCAGGAGGACCCTGTGCAATTAGCCCTGTTCTGTCGGTGGTGGCATTCAGAGGTACCACCGAATTCACCGATAAGACTGCACCGGCCATTGCAAAGGGAGGATGGAAATAGGTGTGATGTCTAATGTGCATGTAGTGTGGTGTAGACAGTTGGAGGTAGAGGTATTATGAGAGCATACTGGCCCTCTCTTCGTGTTAATGAAAGACTAAAAATGTTCAGCAAAGGAAGATGATCAGCAACAACAGGTCCTGAGGGCTGGTGAACCGGGATCTCCAGCTCTCCCTGTCACCAGTTTGTCATCCACCTTGGGAGTACCGCCCTGTTCGACTGGTGCTATAGCCTACTCCCTAAAATGAAATACAGTAGCATAATTTTCGAAAACAAAATATAATCGGAAAAACAAATGCCAGCGTCATCTGTTGCCGCACCTTCAACCACGCCCAGGGGATTTAATCGACCTTTGGCTACAACACACGTCAAGGCCACAATTTTTGCACTATACTCTGTTTTTTTATGGAAGCGAAAATGCGCTTGACAGGTTGGTGATAACTGGCTGAATACAACATGTCCAAATACCATTCACTAACTCAAATTTCCCCCTCAAATATATGTTGTCAATTGATAATAAAGAGATCTTGAAAAAATGTTGCATTCAGCCACTCATCACCAACTTGTCAAGCGCATCTTCGCCTTGATTACAAAAAACAACTGAGTATAGATCATTCAACACGTGTACATTCAGCAACAAAACTCCTGCGCAGCTGACAGTCTTGGTTGGACCCTAAAGCTTCTGAGGTTCGAGGGTTGAAACAGTTGATGGCAGTCCAGCAAACATAGGTGGAGGTATGAGAGAGGGAAGGCGGGAAGGGATACTGTGGGGCGATGAAGTGATGCTAAAGGTCCCACTGATGGTGAACTCCAAAATGAAATCTCCACATACTGATAAATTTTACTCAAAACGATATTGAATGCATATGATAATCACATTCTGATATGATACAATAGGTGTTACTTTTGTTACCGTAAATACAGTGCGTGAATACAATGGAGCATCTTTTGTAATATTTCCCAACCCATACACACCCTACATATAGGAGTCAGTGCAGGAATTTCAGCCCGTGTTTATCAGCTCTTGGCTCATACGACCTTTACCGTTTGTTATACAGAGCCAAAGTGTAACGTCACGCAACCATGACAACTGCGTACTGGTTCTAAACAAACATAGCAGACGAAATCGTTTCTCCCATAACACCAAAGCAAAAGATTTTAATGCGCAATAAAAAATGGTTTATTGTTTGGTTCCAGACTGTAATCACCAGCCTGAAGCTTTAGAGTATAGCTTCATTCACTGATTAGCAGATAAAAATGAAAATAAAGGTGGGGAAACGTAATAAGTAAAACCTCTCAGATAAAGGAAATGGTAGTTTGAAGCAACGGGGAAAAGGGGTTCACTGGATCAGATGCCTGCTTCACTTAAGGTATCGAAGCACTGACTGTAAGCTTTTCGAAATTATTTTCATGTTATGAGTGAGCGAGAGGGCAGAACAGCGCAGCCAGCCAAACCAGCATGACCACTGCAGCTGTACACGCCCCCACAGCAGTAGCCGTGCCTTCATCCCGACACGGCTAGACCCCCAAGGATGCCGTTTCGTGGAAATCGTCTACTGGTGTGGAAAAAACAAATGAGCTACAGACACAGACGTGGAAGAGGAGGGCGTTTTTCCACATAAATGTAGAAAATTTCCACACCACCCATTTATTCTATTTTCTTGCAATAAAAGAAGTTTGGGCATGGTTTGGAGGCATTAACGTGTATTGTCATGTATATTCATCATCGTTAAGTCAGTAAAAAATGTGTCGTGAAAAATACACTCATTTAAATCAAGGAACAATACGTCGTGGTTCCTTGTGTACCTTCACCCGGCCGACGGTATGGCTACATCATAGGTTTACTTTGCAAACTATAAGACAAACACCAAACAGTGACAGTCACACAAACTTCAAAGTGTCAAGGTCCTGCAGTAACAATTCTTTCAGTATATCGTGTGTACTGGATTATCGAACGAGTCGCGGATTACCTATGGTTCGTAATGGTAATGCCACAAGTTGTTATGTTACAGGTTGTGGATAAGCTGTTTCATTAGCATGTGGTTGCTTACCTGTATATCGTTTTTATCATTTAAGGGCAGACTAATGACTGAAACTGTTATATGATGTTATTTTCCGCTAGGTGTGGATAAGCTGATTTCCCCAACAACCGAAGTGATATTTTGGTATCCTAATGTTCAACTTGTGTGCACATCATTCAAGACGTTTTAATTCATTGTATATGCCTACTCTTGTAATATATAGATAGATAGATAGATACCCGGCAGAAAGAGAGAGAGAGAGAGAGAGAGAGAGAGAGAGAGAGAGAGAGAGAGACAGAGAGAGAGAATCTAGATATAGATGTAGATGTATATAGATAGATACATCGATATAGATATAGACATGGGGTATGGATTGATAGATACCATGTTTGTTGTACCAGCATCACTTTCTTTATCATCCAGGCCATTGAACGAAACCGTGCGGAAAAATTACATCAGAACCTGTGTGGATTTTCGGGAACGCTGCCAGGCCCTCCGCCGTGTAGGGAGACACGCCGTCAGGAGTGGTGCCAAAGGTAGCGCCGGGAATGCCATCGACAGAGGAGCGATGGTGAGGTGCTTAGAGGCGTTCTTCACAAAACTCGGCTACCTGCTAGACTCTCTGGTGCTACTGTCAAGCTGGGCAGGAGTGGTCGGTGCTGAGGGGATGGAAGTGTGGTCAGTGATTGCCGTATTGGATTGGTAAAAAGATGGAGAAGCAGATCAGGACAAAAGTCAACCTCTAGGATAGAGGACAACGAGTCAAAAAAAAATTTAAAGCTGTATTTATTGGTGGACTAAGGAAATTGTGAGTTGTATTATGTATATTCTCATTCAGTGCAGTTGTTACGCGATATTATTTTGTCCTCGACCTGACCTGCTATTACGAAGATCCCTGACAGAGCCGACAGATCTCCTACTTCATGTCACTACGATGCAACTCTCATTTTAGAAGGTGGTAAAAAAGTAACCTGATCTGGTTAATAAAGTAAGAAAACAAAAATAAGAAAACTTGTATGGCCATGTGAGCTTGAAACAGATCCTGGTAATATTCCACCTCTCAACCCTGCTTCATTCACAAAATATTATCCTTCTGACAGAGTTCTAAAAAAGTGCTAAGAGATAACTAGGGGCACACAACTTTGAAATGTATCAGACATAATATTCAGCCAGGAATGCATGACACTCAGTATTTTGGGAACTACTTTTGTTTTTAGTACAGGTGACTTAAATGAAGATATTTTGTGGTTCCGTACACTACTTTGCAGGCTGGAAATTGATTTATTATATAATTTAGAGGACCAAAATTTAATATGATTTATGTGACTCCGCCAGACTTATACCGCTTTTCACTTGGCAAAGCAATTTCTCTGAAGTACAGCACCTGGGAAATCTGTTACATTAATGTCCTCATCTGCTGTTTGAAGACTGTAAGGTATATGAGAAATTCCTACAAGAAAATAATTAAAGACCTCTTGCTGGATCCTTCACTTTTTTCATTAATTTTTAAAATCTGCAGAAAGGTTATAGATTGCTCAGACACCGAACTTCCTACTAAATCCTGGATGTCTGATCAAACACTAACATTGCAGCATAAGGGGAGGATATGAGATCTGTTTCCAGTTGCACCTAATGATGTGTTCAGGTAAGTACCCTTGTATCCCGAATCAACATCTGGCAAAGCGGTTACAAAGAGATAAGGAATGCCATCACATTGTGTTGCTGGGGATTTCATTTTAGACATTTTATTTTTCTTTATTCTGCTTCGTACCTGAAACTGTCCGTGAAACTACTTCTTCCATTCCACAGTAAAAAAAAAAAAAAAAAATGATTTAGTCAAAGAAATAAAAATGGCAAAAAATTACCGGGTGCACAAAACATAAAAGGATAAATTTATGCTTGAAAGAGTAAACTACTTAAATGCAGTAAATACGAGTAACAGTATGTCTCGGGTGCCATGCAGAACCCATAGTTTTTTTTTTTTTTTATGCAAGGAAGAAGGA
>JAGKTI010009791.1:0-20550 GCA_018397915.1 Birgus latro
TACCGTTGGCCTCTGAGAAAGTTAGTTTCTCCCCTTAACATTCAAAAATGATAATAAAGATAAACAGGATCTTGGCTGAGCCAAACTCCTAGCTAGCACAACGGATTTAAGGATTAATGCCAAAAGCTGGCCTAAGTACCAGTCGTGATTTAATACAAAGAGTTGTGCTAACGTGGAGTAGCAAAACTGTATAAAATATGTGGGAAAATTAAACACGACTGTTACATTTAACAAAGCTCAAGAAAACGAACTGTAAATTTATTGAATACAAGCAAATAAATTTACATTACATGACTCCAATTCAAATCAAAGAAGGGGAAATGCACTCACTCAGACAGCTAAATATCTCAAAAACTTAAGCCTAGAAAAACAAGAAAATACTAATCGGTATAGATGAGATCGAGCTGCTGTGATGATCACCAAGGGGTGGGAGCTACGACGATACACGCCAACACAAGCTGAGATCTGAAATCGCTAAGAAAATCACTCGAGCCTTCTTGTGAGGCGTATCGCACGGACTGCGTCTACAGACAGACTAAGCTCTGATTTTGAGTGCACGGCATGAATAGAGCGTGAAAGGGTGTGGCTGGAGTAACGGCCCAGAGACGGGAGCGATAAATCAAAAATTATCATTCAGAGGAATGCACCGCCCGCACATAAAAACAATCACTCGCGGAAGAATGACAAAAGTTTTGAAAACTTGATGTGAATACAAGCACGTGAACGGACGGTTTGAGAGAACAGAACGAGCGATACATTGTACATTTGATAATAATTCGTTCCTCCCACAAAATCACTCAATGTCACAATTTACTTTACATAATTTTACGTTGTAGAAAATTCGTGACATTACTCCCCTGAAATAATTCAAATTTTACTTTAGTGAAATTTGACATTATATATACTGTATATATGCATCCTAGCTCAGTCACACAAGATTCACACTGGTGTGTGTACTATCCTGTTACAGAAGAAAAGCATTGTCGCCTGTGAGCGTAAAAACCTCGTATTTACGTTAAGAAAAGCAAGCTTGAGGGAAAAACTCCGAGACGACAGTGAAAAATCCTGTACTCAGGTCAAACTGAGCGAAAGTTCGCTACATTTACATTGACAACTAATTGTTATGTAGCGTGGTGTATGAGATACACGGTGTAGGTGTGACAGTTGTAGTGTAACTGTACCTTTTTTTTTTTATGTGTCTGACTCTGGGCATAGGCTTTACAGCCTGCTATCAAGGCCCAGTCGTCCTCCTACATACCATACACCTCTACATGTCACCACTTCGGCGCTTAACACCCACCGTCAATATTGAATACATGCTAGGGCTGTCTCATACAGAACTGGTGTATTGGTATTAGTGGGGTTATTTTTACGACATGTCGGCGGGTCTTCTGGTAGAACAGTCAAGCCTGATTTAATGAAATTCAAATCCTTAAACTGTTCCCTGCACAAGCGAGGATTCGAACCTGGGTCCCACGGGACTGCAAGCCAACTCTCTACCGATCGAGCTACCGCCTCCCCTCACCTACGTGTAAAGCAGTAATAATAATACATATTAATGCAATAATAAAGGCGGCAAGGGCAGAGAAGAAGTGGCAGCGTGCAGCAGAGACAATCAATGGTCCTGGACATCTTCTTCACCCAACAACTGTACCTGTGGAATGAGTCAAGGTGGAACATCAACAGTGTCAATGAAAGAATTTACACTAAATTACAATTTCATCCACCCAGCAATCAATCCATACACAACAGAAAGTACTCTTTAGCTGAAAGTCAGTTAACAGCAAGTTTCGTACATATGTCGCAATTATTTCCTTTATAGTTTTTTTTTTATGTGACCAACTCTGGGCATAGGCTTTACAGCCCGTTATCAAGGCCCAGCAGTCCTCCTACATCCACACACCAGTTGCCCCCTTTAATCTATTCATACGCCTAATAAATGGCTCATCGTCGGTGCCCTCAGTTGGGATCGCACCATGACTACCCGTTTGTCATCAGTGTCCTCGGTTGGGATCACCGTGACTGTACACTAATGGCTATACTTATTATTACAGAGGGCTCGTCACCGTGACTGCCCATTTGTCCTCGGTGTCCTCGGTTGGGATCGCCGTGACTGGTCGCTTATAATTATATTATAATTATACACTTACTATTAGAAAGGGCTTGTCGTCAGTGTCTGTGGTTGGGATCACCTCGACTACCCATTTGTCATCGATGTCCTCGGTTGGGATCGCCGTGACTGGTCGCTTATAACTACACTTATTTCTACAAAGGGCTCGTCACCACGACTGCCCGTTTGTCCTCGGTGTCCTCGATTGGGATTGCCGAGACTACGCACTTATAACTAATAAAGGTAGTCGAGAATCCCTATGCAAACATGGGCAGGTCACATTTTAACACCCTGCGTGGGTGTGAACACTCATGTGGCTTCTGTGTAATCTCCGGGAATCCTCAGGGAGGCCCACAGCTCGAGACACACCACAAGGTAATTCAAACACAGCCTCAGATTGCCTCTGCAGGGTCTCGAACTTCCCCCTTAACCTACCTTAATCTATTGTACATACAATATGTACAAGCCCTATGCTTACGACTAATAAGGGCTTGTCGTCTGTGTCCGTGGTTGGGATCGCCACGACTGCTCATTTTTCCTCGGTGTCCTCGGTTGGGATCACCGTGGCTGCACATTCGTCATCGGTGTCCTCGGTTGGGATCGCCGAGACTGTGCACTTATGAGCTACGGTACATATGTATGTACAGACCCCAGACACATCAGGTCCTGTGGGGCCAACAAGCGAGACGTTAGATCTTAGCAGCATAGTACTGACTGGGAACCAAGCTAGTTCTTGGATTGCTCAAATCTCTTAGAACAGCACAGTCTTAGGGAACCCAGTGTATGACAGATACCCACATTAATCATCATTCAGCAGGCGAGACATCAGGTCTGCGCCCACATTACCACTGCCCTCTCTCTCACACGACTCAGAGATTATGGGCGTGGATTAAAGCGGCGCAGGAAGGAAACTTTCCTGAATGGTGGTACGTTGACACAAATTGCAGGAGTGCACAAAACTGTCAATTTCTTGTCCCATTCCTGGCCAGAAAAAGTCAGCACGGATACGGCCTTGGGTTTTCTTTTTGCCCATATGACCTCCTGATGCTAAACAGTGACCCCTTTCTAATACTGCTTGGCGGTAGTTCGCGGGAACTCACGGTAAAGCCGTCCTTGTTTGCGAAGGAACCTGGCTCGTCCACCCCGTGAATACTTGGTCACTTTACCCTTTTGTTTCTTCCGCACAACAGTAAGGGTCGGGTCAGTCTGTTGCTCTTGGACAACATCTTGACTACAAATCAGATCTTGTGGCAATGCAATAGCCACTGGGGCAACACAATTTGGAGCCGTGACCATGGCTCGTGTTACTGCAGCCGAAGTCTGAGTAGTGACATCTGTGATGCAACTATACTTGGCACCTGATATGTTACCTATTATGAGGTCAAACATAGGTTCTTGCATGACAACTGCAACTGTTGAACCTGTGTAAAAGGGAGTTGCTACCTGGATACGTGCCTCAGGGAACAATCTCACTGATCCATCAATAAGCTGAGCTTGGATCTGTCTGCCTGTATACTCTTCAGGACGAACAAGACTCTGCTTGACAGTAAAACCTGAGGAACCATTGTCTCTCAGTACATTAACAGAAACACCTCCCACAAACCCTGGCTGAACAAGGAAGGCACTGTTACCTGTGGGAGGGCCTGTGAAGGAAGCGGCCAGCCATTGATAAGGCTGCATGGCACACATCTCTTCAAATCTGACAGGAGTATTTGCTTCAGGGATCGTACCCGAACTCACCATCTGGGGAGCAGGAGCACTGACGGCCTGTGGAGGAGAGTTCACCATCTGAGGGGGACTAGTGAACTGTGAAGAAGGAGCTGTGCTGGTGGGGACGGCACCATCGTGCGCCTGTTGAGGAATGAAGGCTGCGTTTGCCTCCTGCCTCCAATACACTGGGGCTGGTGTCGAAAAGGTTTGTCCCGGTTGGCGATTGTATGGCTGATACTGTTGTTGTTTAGGGTACTGCTGCTGGTTAGGGTACTTGTGGTACCTCTTCCAGTCAGGTTTCTGTGTATTCTGCCCATGGTCCTTCTGCAATTTGTTTGGACCATGGCCATTATTTTGAGAACGGCCTTGATGCTGGGGATCAGTCTGGGATTTGTTCCCCCAGACTTAGCACTATCTTTCCTGTTCCAGGACTGTTGCTTACGTGTTTCGTACCCATACGCTCTAAAGAAAGCATCAGCGTTTTCAACCATTTGGGTTGCGTCCTTCACTTTGGACATCTTGAGCTGGGCCATAAGTTCAGCAGGCCACGACTTTTCCAGCTGTGTGCGCAGCACGAGGTCGATCATTCCCTCTCGTGTGCTGGGAGTCTCGTCCTTCTCCATCCACTCGCCTAAATATGCCGTGAGATGGTAAAGGAAATGAACAGCTGTCTCCTTTTCCTGGAGACGCTTCTTCATGAACTGATTTCTAGCATGATCAACAGTAAGACCGTACGCTTTGATGAGTGCGGTCTTCATCATCTCATACGTGAGATTATCTCCGCGAATTCTGTGGAGAATGTCGAGGGCAGGGCCCTCCAACAGGCTAAGGAACTGAAGCCGCTTAGCTGCCTCATCCAGATCATACAGGTTTGCCATGTCTTCGAAACGAGCTATAAATGGGTCGATTCGCTCGCCTTCTTTGTAAGAGGGAAGCTTGAGACGTGGAGTTGCTAGAAACGGTGCTGAGAGAGCAGTAGTGGAGTTTGGGTTAGCTGCACCAGATGTGCCTGAAGCCACGGAGTCTCGCTTAAGCTTCAGCACTTCTAGTTCGTGTTTACACGTTTGGCGCTCGTATTCATGTTCTCTCTCTCGATCCTCGCGCTCGGCATGCTCACGTTCTTCATGTGCCTCGTGTTCAGCACGCTCATGTTCTTCACGTGCCTCGCATTCAGCACGCTCATGTTCACGTGTTTTGTCACGCTCTCGTTCCTCGCGCTCGGCACGATCACGTTCTTCATGTGTCTCGCGCTCAGCATGCTCCTTCTCGTACTCACGTTGTTCTTTCTCATGCTCACGTTGAATTTTCCGCTCTTCACTGGTGGCATTTTCACGTTGCTGCTCATAATTAAAGCGCGACAGGACATAATATCGAATTTCCTGGGGGTTAGTAAGCCCCATATCCTTAGCTTCTTGCACGAATGCACTGGATTCTATCGTGCTTAGTTTGAGACTGAGTGACAACTGAGACTGATAAGTAAGAGTGAGTAAGTGATTCGGTGATGATAATTTCAAGCTAGGAGTTTATCCTGGAATGAGGTCGCCAGATGTCAGGGGATTTTATAATGTATTTTAAAAAGATAAGTGTATAATTCACAAGATAATGAGATATTGTATAATTCGAGTATACAATATATAGCTATGTGTGCTAAGAGTGACTATCGAGTCATTTACTACGAGAGAATAGACTCGTGAAATCAAGTAGCGATTTCACTTTATGCTGGCTTACTTCGCCAATTCTCCTGAGTTGAGAATTTATAGACTTTCTCAACGGTACACAGCTGAGACTAGACGCTCAAGTAGGCTGTAATATTGTACCGTTGGCCTCTGAGAAAGTTAGTTTCTCCCCTTAACATTCAAAAGTGATAATAAAGATAAACAGGATCTTGGCTGAGCCAAACTTCTAGCTAGCACAACGGTTTTAAGGATTAATGCCAAAAGCTGGCCTAAGTACCAGTCGTGATTTAATACAAAGAGTTGTGCTAACGTGGAGTAGCAAAACTGTATAAAATATGTGGGAAAATTAAACACAACTGTTACATTTAACAAAGCTCAAGAATAACGAACTGTAAATTTATTGAATACAAGCAAATAAATTTACGTTACATGACTCCAATTCAAATCAAAGAAAGGGAAATGCACTCACTCAGACAGACAGCTAAATATCTCAAAAACTTAAGCCTAGAAAAACAAGAAAATACTAATCGGTATAGATGAGATCAAGCTGCTGTGACGATCACCAAGGGGTGGGAGCTACGACGATACACGCCAAAACAAGCTGAGATCTGAAATCACTAAGGAAATCACTCGAGCCTTTTTGCGAGGCATACCGCACAGACCGCGTCTACAGACAGACTAAGCTCTGATTTTGAGTGCACGGCATGAAAAACGCGTGAAAGGGTGTGGCTGGCGTAACGGCCCAGAGACGGGAGCAATAATTCAGAAATTATCGTTCAGAGGAAGGCACCGCCCGCACATAAAAACAATCACTCGCGGAAGAATGACGAAAGTTTTGACAACTTGATGCGAATACAAGCACGTGAGCGGATGGTTTGAGAGAACGAGCGAAACATTGTACATTTCATAATAATTCGTACCTCCCACAAAATCACTCGATGTCACAATTTACTTTACATAATTTTACGAAGTAGAAGATTCGTGACAGTTGCATTGGTGGGTGCGTGGACATGTGGGTGGGTGAGTAGTGGGAAAATAGGTCCATGGGGATTAGGTCCATGGCAGGAATAGGCCCATGAGGAATAAATCTCTTGGTAAATGGACCCAATGGGAACATAGGTCCAGGCCCAGTGAGTGAAATGGGACTTTGGGGGTTGTCACCTCCATGGGATCGCTCCCCCTTCCCTATTCCCTCCCTTGTTCCGAGCACTCTAGGTATCCATGGTCATTTTTGTTTTCTACTCGGGCATCGCCAGGAGCCCTGCTTGTATAAAACAGATTATATAATATTATTCACTGCCACAACCCTAAAACAACAGAGACCATCCATTCCTCTCACACTTTTGTTTTTGCTGTGCTTCATATTACCAGCAGATATTAAATAGTTAACTGTAATATCCTCCATCACCACAGCAGGCAGACAAGTGCCGGCAAAACTTCTGCTAATGTTTGTGGAAAAAATGTACACCTATAGTTCTTTTCTGGGATTTTGTATTTCGTAACACTGCATTGAACAGCACTGAGAAATAAAGAATAACGAGTATAATGAGTTTTTTTCTTCTTCCTTTACGGTATAATCATAACATTTGTCATGAACATTGTACTTAGTGTGTGTGTGTGTGTGTGTGTGTGTGTGTGTGTGTGTGCCTCTTCTGGTGTATACTTCTTCCAGTGACCGACTTTATGTTTGTCCGATGCAAGATTAAAAAGAGCAAATGTACATCTTAGTCAAAATGTAATGTCTTCACATGTGCTGCTCACCAAAACAAATATATCATTCTACATTTTATTTTTTCCAAACAACTTTTTCAGATCAATCTTTGTTGTTTTCTTAACTTCCCTCCTTTCTAACTTCCTCCTCTCGGTACATGGCTGATCCTAGGTGGCTATGGAGATATCGTAACACCTGTTGCTTAGCGATTTATTCTCTTACATCTCATTATTCTACTGTATGGCAACGGTACAAATGAGTAACATTAGTGCAAATGCTTCACATAAATTCAGCCTCATGAAGACACCCACAGGTACTACGTTTGGACAGCAGAAAGAAACCCTGAACACCGTATATAAGTGATTCATTAGAACAACTGTCAATTATGCTTGTCTAACTGGGAACCAACCTTAAAAAAAAAAATACGGATGATCATAATAATACAAAACAAAACCTCAAAAATGTTCACGGGCGGCATCAAGACCACAAATATATATCACTTACACCAAAAAATATAAATACTTGTAATCAAACATCCTATGCATATGAGAAGCACAGAGTTTATTGCTTAATCTCAATACCTATCCCACCCCTGCACGTGTAACTTCATGTTGCATTACCCTTGTCCATAAAGAAATAGGAAATGAACGACTGCCTTACACTACACAGAGTATTTCAGCAACATTCCCTCTCCAACACCCAACATCACACTTCACAAACACACTAATAAAAACATAACCACAACAGCCATCCAATGCCCCCCACAAAACATCTTCCTTCAAGAACCACCATCAGACATACATCCCTCAGAAACTACCCTAACATGTCTGCGATGCGGCCACCACCCTTCCCTGCCACAACACCAACACAAAATATAACTCAAAGACAGTGCACTATACCCACAAGGCAGTGCATCCCCCCACACCACGACATACTTATCTCATGCATCACACTATAACAGCACAGTTCATCCATCATCCTAGCCTCAACAAAGACCTCAGGGAGCGACAGACTGAAGTGCTTGGTTTCCTGCAGTATCCACATTCAGATAAAGCTACAACAACAACAACTACTACTACTACTACTAGTACTACTACTACTACTACTACTACTACTACTACTGCTATTACTACCACCACCAACACAATCATCGTGTACATCTGCTGTGTCGAAAAACATCATCACTTCTTCAGAACATACCCAACCTGAGTAAAGGTTATGTAAACAAGTGTGCGTGGCTAAGAGAAGGAATCAGAGCGGGTGTTTGTGATTTGATCGTCTTTATATGTTGTTCTTTTAGAATCTAGTGCTTGATTTGAATATCACTTTTTTTTTTTTAATACTCTGAGTCTCTCATTCTCAGATCGACCACGAAATCCTTGGGCAGTGAATGAATCAGTGTGGGTGAGTTTCCAATGATCACACACACACACACACACATACACACACACACACACACACACACACACACACAGAGTGGCAACGCTCTCGTCTAGCATCTGCCAAGACGGGGGTTCGCGCCTTGCTCGGGATACGAAAAGTTTCACTCACGAAGCAGGTGGTCACTGTCCTCCTTCAGCAAGATGATGGTTGTGTGCGTGTAAGAATATCATGGCCTTGCCCTTAGATAGGAATATATGAGCTCTCAGCTCACTTCCTGGAGAGTAAAATGCTGATGATCACAACTATCACGTGATCCTGACCGACCCGGTGAATTACACACACACACACACACACACACACACACACACACACACTCACACACACATCATCATCATCATCTTGCATCATGTGTGGGACATTTTGAAGTTTAATGATAAAGTGTTGGTGAGGGTTGGTAGGTAGTGGTGGTTGGGCGGTGGTGTATGGACTGGATTGGTAGGTCATGTAGGTAGGACAGTAGGTAGGTAAATTACTTCGTTGGTAGATAGGCTGTGTTGGTAGGAACGTAGGTAGCCATGTAGGTAGTTTGATATATGGATTGAAATGAGATCTGATGGTAGGTAGATTATGATAGTAGGTAGGTCATATAGGTAAGAGTGTAGGTAGGTACGTTAGTTTGGTAAGTCGGTCATGCAGGCAGAGTGATGGGATCTGTTGGTAGGCAGGTCTGGTAGGTAGGTAGATCACGATGAAATATGTTGGTTTGTTGGTTATTATGTTAGGAAGATTATACTGGTAGGCAGGTAAGTAGGTAGGTGGGTACGTCAGGTTTGTAGATACGTAGGTAGACCTGGTGTGTGTGTGTGTGTGTGTGTGTGCCAATAATTCTTGCCCTTTGCTCGACTCAGGCACACAAATCTGGTTCTTTCACTTAGTTTTTACAGCAACAAATCCTTGTATTTTGCAGTAACATCTAAAACTATATAAACCTGGAAATCATAAACTTATATTGTGTGTCATTTGACCTCAAAGGAACAGGGTGAGCTGATGAACTGAAAATGAGTTAAAAGATAATCTCTCTTGTCATCCCTTGCCTTATTCTCACCTTGATTTTCCCCTTCGTTTCTACCACATATCAGTTTGTCCTCTTCGTTTTTTTCTTCCTCTTTTAACTTTTCCTGTTATGTTCCTCTTCGTCACCCTCTTCCTTCTTCCTCACTCTCTCTTTTTCTCCCTTTCTCTCCTTCTTCCCCTTCTTCTTTCTCTCCTTCTCCCTCCCCTCTCCTTCTCCCTCTAACTCATTCTCTCTCCCTCTCCCTCCAATCAGTTCTCTCTCGCTCTCCTCCCTCCTCCTCCCTCCCTCCCCCCTCTCTCTCTCTCTCTCTCTGCTACAACATATTCCACAGTCCAGGTATTACCAGTGAGATGAAAAAAGGTGTATGTTGACTGGTAAAATATTCGACTTAGCTTCTGACACAGCGGAGAGGAGAATGGTTGACAGGATGGCTGGCTGGATGGATGGGGATGAGGTGGTGGATTTCTGGCACTTCCTTCCCCCCATCTGTCGGCAAAAATCATTATCATCAATAATAAAGACAATAATAATAGCCATCAATAATAATAATAATAATAATAAGACTACCCATCGTCTGTGAGCCAGGCAGACATAATAATACTGTTAGATGAAAACTTGACTATTATGTATCCATCCTGGATGACTCCCAATGTTGGCTGAGTGACATGTGAACTATTATGTATCCATCCTGGATGACTCCCAGTGTTGGCTGAGTGACATGTGAATTCAGGTTGTGACTAAACAACATTTATTATTAACTTATCCTTCTACAATCAATACTTTCTGACAATTGATTTTCGATACAGACAGAGAGACACATACATTTCGTAAAATATTAATGACCATCGACTTCGTCTACCTGGCTCAGTAAAATCATCATCATCATCATCATCATCATCATCATCATCATCATCATCATCACTCTCCCCAGTATAATCAATAGAGTGGTTTTTACTTAATTTTTGGTTCTTCAGACGATTTCCCTCAACTTGGTATAACCCCAAGTAGTAAAGGAATTAATGAAGGCTTTATCTAACCCCTACGGTTCTAAATCTCTCCTGAGCTCAATAGAATCGTTTGTAAATGACAAGAATAAATTGGATAACAATTAGTTGGAGTGAATGGGTTAATAAATGAGGCAATTAAAAATAACTGTTTAAGGACGTGGTTCACATGGACTTATATTCCTTACTACTCCCAGATGATTTTGTTTACTTTCTTCTTCTCCTTCTTCTAGTTCCTCTTCTTGTTATTGTTCTTACCCCAGGCTCATTTGAAACGCGAACACAGTGGACTCCAGGCTTAAGTTGCCCTTTTGCAGTTTATCATCCTACTTTCGGTGTACAGGGAAGAAGTTGAGGCACGTGTGTATAGCCAGGCAGTAGAGCCGCCTGTTACATCGGTGCCACTACCTGAGGGCGTCCCTCTCCAGTACCTCATTCAGTTTGGGGTAGATATCCGTTTACAAAGAATTAACTTGTTCAGTACGATGAGGGAGTTTGTTTTCAGTGACATGCCATTTCTAGACATCCCTATTCCCGAAGATGATGACGAGCCGCAGAATGAGGGCAATTCAGCCTGCAGACCACTGGGATCACGTTTCAAATGTGCCTGGGACTGCATCACCACCACCACGACCAACAACAACAACAACAACAACAACAACAACAACAACAACAGCAGCAGCAACAACAACATCAGCAACAACGACAACAATAGCAGTCATTTCATCCAGGTTATTGACAGATTATTTGAACTCGTGGGGTTAGTCACAGCCGTCATTAACCCCTTCAGTCGGGTGACGTCATTTAAATTTAGTCCTGCTACCTCCAGAAGGGTGATGGTAAGACAGCCTTCATGTGGTGGCACCGATATAACTGCACAACTCCGATACATGGTAAAATACGCATCCCTCAACTCCCTGTCCCGCCAAAAGAGGATAGTGGGCTGTAGTAAAGGTCAGCTTCAACCCGCAGTCCACCGGGTTCACGTCCAGATGAGCCTGGGGTTGCAACTACCACCTCCAGACGGTTGTATTCACCTTCCAAATGATGCTTAGCAGAAAACGGGTTAATGAAGGCTATATCTAACCCTTCTAGTTTGAAAAGTCTCTTACGCTGAATAAAATCGCATAAAATAGCAGGAATAAAACAAAACTACGTCAGTGGAGTGAAGGCGTTAACACCATTACTGCTCCCAAGCTGAATAAAATTGTGTGGTTATGGTGTTAACTAAAATTAAAATAAATAAATAAACTGGTCATTGAACTGAAAGGGCTGGTATTTTAACGAGATCACTCAGTACATCAAGGGTCGTACTATTAGTCGTTTTGGAGATTCCCTAATGTCTCTTTCCTAGCGATTTATTCTGTGCACTTTAAGTATTCTCTTGTATATGATTAATGTAAGTACACTATATCGACGTCATAACAATAAAAACAAGATGGAAGAAAATTTTAAGGTGTAAGAGGCAAAATAAATCGTAACGGGAAAGGTGATCTAAACACTCCAGTGGGGGAGGCGATGGCTGAATCAGTAAAGAGGCGGCCTGCAGTCCTAGTGGACCCAGGATCGAATCCCGGCTGGGGCATGGAACAGTTTAAGGATTTGAATGTCATAAAAGCTGAATTTACTGATCTACCAGGCGACCCACCGACATGTCGTAAAAATACCCCCGCTAATACCAATACACCAGTTCTGTATGAGACAGCCCTAGCATGTATTCAATATGGACGGTGGGAGTTAGCGCCAAAGTGGTGACATGTGGAGGTGTAGGAGGACTACTTGGCCTTGGGATAGTTCACTGCCCCCGAGAAATAGGCCCTGAAGCCTTTGCCCAGAGTCGGACACGTAAAAAAAAAAAAATCTAAGCCTGCATTCTCGTTGGCTAGGGAATGTATGTTACAACTCATTCTTAGAGATTTATTTTTGGATATGAGTTGGTTAATATCCTTTTGTATGCCATACAAAGTATGGTGATATTGAAAGGTTTTATGCAACACAGACGAGGACAATAAGATGTAATAAGCAAAGTAAATAGCTTAGGAAATGGTGTTAGACAGATTCTTGAACTGACAAGAATTCCAGCCTTAGAACCCGGCCCTAAGAGCAAAGTTAAACACTTACCACCCTTCCGACAGAGAGAGAGTGACTGAGCTTAGGAGGAAGAGAGAAGGGTTTATATGCTTCGAACAGCAGAATGGGAAGAATGAAGCTTCAGTCAAGGATGGCAGAACAAAGACAGGAAGGACACATAAAATACCGTCTCTTTGGACCCAGCGATGCGTGATTATTTTAACTTTATTATCTGTAACCCTCTTCAATAATTTGGTGGCCAAGTGTAGTCAAATTGGTAGGTTAGATCTGACTTGTAATCAAGGAGACTCACACCTTAATTTTGCTTATTAAACCTTACTGTCCTCCTCCGTGTTATGTAAATCGATCTAATATCGCCACACTATGCTTAGATAACCTACAAAAGAATATTAACGATGTATATAAAAAAAGAAAATTGCACATTACTCTAGGTGAAGACTAAGACTCAGCATAGCCTATGTTGACTGCCTGCCTTCATGCCCATCATGTAGTCGATACACTTTAACCAAAGTCCTCTTTCTTCTGCATCAACATCGTCATCCGACATCCCTTGGGCCGTCTTTTGGAGATTGTATTCTAAGTAACTTGAGAGATTTCGTAACACCTCTTTCTTAGCGGCTTATTATGCACGTTACATCTCGACGTTCTTTTCAATATCAAAAGACGTAAATAATCCACAAAAGTTTATTAAGGGTTAGCATGCAAAACTAGAAAGAACTTAGCGGGCAAAACGCCAGAATAATATATGATTTTAGAAACCAACCTACGCCCATTGTCGCTGGCGGAGGTAATTAAATCTACGGTCCTAATCTGTCCCCGTTATACAATCCCAGAGAAGGTATACCTCTACCAACGTCAATAAAATTTATGATTTTTTCCTGAATCTTGATGCTGATCCACCTCAAAATCTAACCAACTCTTCCTTGCCACAGAGCCCATCTATCCACCAGATATAATTGAAATCCGATAACAACCTTTGCGATAAACTTGTCCATAAACAGACAGGTAAGGATGAATACTTAACTAATTCCAGATTTTACAAATAGTAAAATTAGTACAAAGCCTCGTGTGCCACCAAGAATACTGGCATTTATCTGATGCTAAGAGACACCGTCCGCTTTTCTCACCTGAGGGGGATTGGAATGGGGGATAGAGGAATGAAAGTTTTCGATATGAGGCCCTCGAGTCTACACCTGACCATCAACTAAGCTGGCAGGGGTTAGGAGTCTTTGTAAGATTTGATCAAACGAGATGTTACTTAGTGATGATAGATTTACTTCAGCATTTTAGTTAGACCACATTTCTTTTACACAAAGTTTATTTCATGTAGCTGTGAGAGGAAAAGGCAATGCTGTTACTCTATTTCCTTTCCATGGCAGTTTTTATGAGTGCCGCCATATTTTAGTGTTTATCTCTTGTTACAGCTCGGGAATCAAGGTGAAGGGACGAGAATTTCGTGCCAAGTTAATGTATAAATGAGTATAGTATTAGGCGATTTTATGTAGTGAAGGAAAATCTTAGCTATCAGAGACTTAAGGAATATCTTAACTATCAAGTATCTTGAATAACTATTGCCGCTCTGTATGCATGCTGTTATTATACTGTACAAGGTGGATCGTCAACAGTACTCTACCAGACACTCATCTGGCAGAATCTTATTTACTGTGGGTACTGTTCAGTTAGCTTGTGTGGGCGTGGGTGTTACAGTGGATGTATGAAATGAATAAAAGATGCAGGATAGACATTAATGACGCTGATCCGTCCCCGCAGTTGGCATGTTAGCGCCAGCCGCCAGGGTTTGAATCCTGGTGCGGGCAGCTGGTGTCACACTACGCAGGTGTTTATCCACCTTTATGGGTTGATAGGTAACATGAGTACCTTGGGTAATACCTAGGAGAGGTAACTGTTGTAACCTGGATGATGCAACTGCCTTGTACGGCCTTGTATCCCGGGATATTGGGTGTAAAATTCACCACAGGCTCAAAGGCCTACGTTATGGAGATCAGCACTGCAGCTAAGCGCCTCATGGCGTCTGCCCTTTCAATTACCAGACAGATAGTTTTCCATATTTATTTATACACAGACGTCTTAACACTGAAAGGGGTGACCAGAAACAAATTGCCTCCATTTTACCTTGTCCTCCACCATCGTGCTGCCCTACCTCCAACCCACACCATCCTCAGTCGTATACCTCTCCATCAAATCCGGCCACCTCATCCTTGTTCTACCCCTCCCTCTGCCCCTCTGCTTACTCAGATACAATTTCCTAGTCGACCTTTCATTCTCTGTTCTCTACACATGGCCAAACCATCTCAGGGTACCGGTAGCTACTCTGACACTTTCCAGCACACCCACATTAACACCACATTGCTCTCTGTTGGGATCAAGACTTTTATTTGTCTCTGCTGCACCCACAGGGACGGCAGTATATATAGTGCTCATGCCTGTATCCCTCTCTCCTTCACTGAGTTCCTTCTTTTCTTTGTTTTTTTTTTTTTGAAAAATAGTCCAGACCTTATGGGAAAAATGTTAAAAAAATGAATTTTTGCAAAATAGTAGACCTACCCCAGTACTCCAGGCTATATTTCAGGCAGGGCAGGATTCCTAATGGCTGCCCCCCGCAGAATAGTGGTTGTCCCGAGTGGTTTTAGACAAAGTTGTTATACATGACCAAAATTTTAAATTGAAGAACATGAACTTTTGCATATTTATGGATATTCACCCCACATTTTGGAAAGGGCGAAACCCCGGAGGGTCGCCCTCACTAGGGAGGGGATGACCTGCGAGAGTTCCAGCAAAGCCATTATGGAAGTCAGTTTTTCACACAGGAATAGGAAATTTCAAATATTAGTAGGTGTTTACCCTAACTACGTTTTAGGAATGATGGGACCTACAATGACCATCCTCCATGAGCAGGGGGGTGTCCCCTACGGAAAATGCCCTGGTTTTTACCTAAAAACATGAAATTTTGCACAATGGTAAATCTTTGCTGAGGCCACGTTTTAGGCATGGTGAAACCCCCAAAGACCATCCCCGACGGGAGGAAAATGGCATAGTTTTTAGTAGGTACATAAAATCTTGCACAGTCGACCTTCAACTGACCAGAAATATAGATGGTGGGACTCCCAGGTTTCGCTCCTCTGCCTACCCTGTAAATTATTATTTCTTTTCCCTACTATACAACAGGGGTGGGTGTGAATATCAAAGGGGTGACAAAGACTAATTTTGGAGTTGTCCAAGAACACTCAAGGAGGGTCCAGGATGTTCTCCTGGAAGTTTGAGATGGCCACCAGTGTTGCCAGGGATATTTCAGAGGTGGCCAGTGGCACCCCAGCCACCTCTGGCTATGCACTGCCTTCATGTGAAGGTGTCCCTCTCCAGCACCTTAGCCGCATGAAGGAAGGGAAAAATAATAAAGAACTTGTACAGTACCAGGTCAGAAAATGGATATATGGCACTAAGTCGGCGGTGACAGATACAGCATCAGCAGAGGCAGCAGTGATGATTGTTGGCATTGACAGATACGGCTGTTATAACCCCCTGATTATCCGTGACCCTGAGTTTGACCTATCAAGGTCATTCAAGGTGAAAGGTCTTGGTGCCAAATGAAATCCCGTGTTACGAGTTCCTGTATTTTTCTAATTGTAAATATCTCTATTTTCACCCGTTTTCAAGTTACAGCCCTTTGAAAATCTGTGACCTTGATTTTTTGACCTTTCAGGGTCACTCGTGTACTGCAAAATTCAATCACTTTCTTTGGGGGCCAATGCCCACATATCCTGAAAATTTCATGAAATTTTATCCATCCGGTTTTCCGTAATGTTGCTAACAAACAAACAAGGTAGTAGGGGTAGGCAGCCCCGCCCAGGGATGTACTGCCGCCAAGGTAATGGAAGACTCAAGGAATAGCCTGGATTCCACTTTCTCTCCCAGGCCTTGGTAGCTGGTTACACATCATTCTGCCTCACACATCAGAGGGCATCAGGCTGCCCTCCTTACACAACACACACATCCACATTATATCACATTGCCGTAAACCTGCTATCTTTTCTCCATAAAACACCAGTCTTGTCAATTACACGTCATATACATTCCACAACACATCCCTGCCCCCTCCTCCCATAAAAAGAACCATGGCTGCTGCTATACTGGGAATTAGTTCGGTGGTTTCTCGGATAACCACAACCAACAAGGCTGGGTCGTCTGCACAGGGCCCTCCCGTTCGTCATCAAGCAATTGTGCTACCTTCAGTGTTGTGACACCCCCAAACTGCTCGTCAGTGCAGCAAAACTTTCTCCTGCAATATTAGGGGACTTCAGCATTAACTCTATTCACAATTTCCTCCAGTTTGAATCTTTTTGACAGAGACTCAGGAAAGCTCAATCTCTGATTTACCTTAATTTAATTTTCCTGGTTATATCTTAATTCAAAATTTCAGACCCAAAGGAGGCGTATGTTGCCTTACCAAATCAGAAATTGCCCTAGAGGAGATTACTAAATCTAATTGTCTCAATTTCGAGTATTCCATATACAAATTATATAATTTTGATAAAATTAAGTATTTCTGTTGTGTTTATCGTTTCCTTAATGCCACTTCAGAGCCGAGTTTATTTGACTCTCTGTCTTCACAACTAAGTGTCCTCAACATTAATACTGCACCAGAAATTACTATCCTGGGTGATTTTAATGTCCATAATGTTGAATGGCTCACTTATTCACCCAGAACTGATGTCTCTGGTCTTGAAGGTGAGCTATTTGCAGACTCACTTAATCTCACCCAGTTAGTCAATCAACCTACCCGTGTACCAGACAACCCTGATCAAAATCCCCACCTACTGGACTTGTTTCTAATACCCAATTCAGATAATTATAATGTCGAAGTGACGTCCCCCCTCGGATCCTCAGATAGTTTTCTGATATAAGCCAACAGATCAATGCCTACCACCCCCTCCTCCTCTAAACCTGTCGTGGTGACTAAATGGCACTACGACAGGGCAGACTGGGAGGGTCTCCAAAATTTTTTGAAGGATGTTCCTTGGACCTCCTTTTTCTCTCAAGATGCAAGCTTCACATTGGACCACATACAGTATTTCATTAAAGTCGGCATGGCAACATTCATTCCCCATCAAAGTTACAGAAAAGATGTAATTCACCTAAGTGGTTTAACCACATTTGTGCAACGGTAACAGAACATAAAACAAATGCCTGTAACACTTATACAAGGACCAAAACTATAGAAGCCTTTAACTATTCTAGAAAAATCAGAAACCAGACCAAAACTATTATCAATCGTTCTTAATCAAACTTTCTTCATAGACAAGCTAACAAACTACTAAAAAACCCAAATGATAACGAAAGTTTTATGGCCTACCCTTAATTCATTCAAATCTAACTTCACCACGACCTATTCCATTCCAACATTACAGTCCCCCAGTGGAAATCTACTGAGTGACCCATGTGGAAAAGCCAACTTGTTGATATTTTTTTCAACATAGTCATCCCTAAATACAGAATATTACAGTATTCCTGTACTTGATTTTGATTCCCCTCAAATACCACCTTTCAAGTTTCACACGAGATTCGAACAAGCTGTATTACAGAATCTCTCAGTACACAATGCTACTGGTCCGGATGAAATTCCTTTAGAATTACTTAAGAATTGTTCCCCAGTGTTGGCTCCTGTATTGGCAAAATTTTCCACTTATGCATCTGCACCTCAAGTTTTCCAGCCTCTTGAAAAGAAAAAATATATTCGTCCTATTACTAAAATAGGGAGCATTTCTGATCCATCAGGTTATAGACCAATCGCGATAACTTCCATTCTCGGTAAAGTTTTTGAGACACTAATAATCAAACACATAGTCAAGCGCCTAGAAATCAACAAGCTAATGGATGATCGGCAGTATGGATTTAGACAAGAACGTTCAACTGTAGACATTCTTTGCCTTCTTACTCATCAGATTAACAAAACAACAGACCAACATGGTGAAACACACAATAGCACGATATTTCAAAAGCAGTTAACAGCGTATGGCACCGGGCCATATTGTCTAAGATGTCACACTATGGCCTTGCATCACTGGTTCCTCTAATTTCTTCTTACTTCATAATAGACAAATACATGTCAAGGCAGGTGGAATTTATTCCCAATTTCATTCCATAAATGCTGACGTACCTAAGGGATGTGTTTTGACCACAATCCTCTTTCTCATTGATATAAATGACCTATTTGTCATTCACAACCCAATACACTCTTATGCTGATGACTTGACACTTCATAGTTCCCTTACATTTAGCACCTGCATTACACAATATGATATTATAAATTCCCAAATAAACTCATCAGAGTCTCTGAATGAGGATCTTTCTAAAATTAGACAACGGGGACAAACAAATCTGGTCTCACTCAATGCTCAGAAAACTAAATACGGTACATTAATTTCTCCAACAGAAAGAATCCCTCAGACCCCGACATAATTTTAAATGATATCAATATTCCCCTATCCACTGCAATTGATATCCTAGGTGTTACACTAAACACCAACCTAAGCTGGACAGCTTATGTTAAATCCCTTGCTAAAAATGCTGCTTTCAAAACTGGGACGTTTGTATGGAGTTCGTGAATTCTTTACTGACTAGCAGTTGGCCGCAGCATACGTAAGTCATATGCGTTCTCAGATCGAATACTGTTCGACACTGTGGAGTGGATGTACAGCTGATGCACTGAGGCACTTGGACAAAATTCAAGATAAATCCATTAGATTAATCAATAATCCTGCCATTATGCGGGACCTTCCTCCATTATCAGTACGTAGAGATGTTGCATCTTTAGCATTATTTTACCGATATTTTTACCGCAAGTGCTCTGACGAACTTTCTTCAATTGTGCTTCACTTCACATTTTCTCCTGAAATACTCGGGCAGCTTGGAGTGCCCATGGACTTACACTCTCTCCTCGGCGATGCAGAACCCCTGCTTATCAAAATTGATTTATCCCCAGAACTACCACTCTCTGGAATTCACTTCCTGGCAGTTGCTTACTGCTAACATTTAATCCACTTATATTTAAATCCAGTGTTATCAATATTTTATGAATGGAGGATACCTTTAGGCATATGGACTTGTTTTTTATTTCCTTTGTTTTCTCTTCCTCCATTTATTGTCCTAAAAAAAAAAAAAGTAACACAACGAAAAACAATACCTCATTGGACTCCGTCTGGGCAAGGTGAAAATCGTCTGAAAACAGCAAGAGTAAATTATAATAAGACGCCTAGGGTTTTAAGGGATTAAGAGAGCCATTAGAAACGCGGGGATTCAATGAAAGCTAGGTACCGGGTGGTGCATAAACAATGCTCCACTAGAAACTCCTTGTGGTACAGGTATACTGTGTTGTGGGGATGGCTAAGTCTGCTGATGTTGGCATATCTGTGACAATAGGAGTAGGAAATGAATGAATGATGCAGGACAGACGCTGATAACACTGACTGTGCCGCCCCCTCGACACAGGCGAAATTGTCTGGCCGAGTAGAAGAGGAAAGGAATCAGTCCCTCAACTTACGAACATAAGAAGGAAGAATAACAGTAGTTGGCCAGTTGGTCCATACTAGACAGCTCCTATAAAAGTGTAACTAAACTACCTGTAAAAGAATGAGACTCGATAGCAAAGAAGAATGTTCTCCCGTCCCACCACACCCCTCAGCCGAAACCTGCAGAAAAAATGAGAAGAAACACCACGCACTGAATGAAATCGTGTGGAGGTAGAAACAGTAATAAGCTAAAAAAAAAAAAAA